>CAUYQV010187406.1:0-14854 GCA_963574575.1 Galagoides demidoff | reverse complement strand
CTTGGGAGGCTGAGGCAGGAGACTCACTTGAGCCCAGGAGTTGGAGGTTGCTGTGAGCTGTGATGCCACAGCACTCTACCCAGGGGGATAGCTTGAGGCTCTGTCTCAAAAAAAAAAAAACTTCTTTGCATAGGAAAATGTCATATCTGGGATCAAGATGAAAATGAAGTCGATAATTGCTGAATCTGGACGTTGCATCCATGGGAAGTCATTAGGCAATTTTCTAATTGTTTTAATTTGAAAGGTTTCATAATAACAAAAATATTTTTTAAAATTCACATAGATTGAGATAGTAAGAAAGTAGACATTCTCTGACACACTACTAAAAGTATAAATTAGCACACCCTTTTAAAAAGTAATATAAAAGTTCCTATAAAATTTAAAATGTGTATACTTTTTATGATCAAATTTAGCCTACAAAAATAATAACATTAATATTTATGTAAAAGGACTATTAACTCTACTACCATAAAATTATGGAAACATAAATGTACAGAGTGTCGCCTGTGGCTCAAAAGGGTAAAGCGCTGATCCCATATACCAGAGGTGGCAGGTTCAAACCCAGCCCTGGCCAAAAAAAAAAAAAAGAGGTCATGAAAGAATAATTTACAACATAAAAAAAAATTAAAATAAAAAAAAGAAACATAAAAGTACATTATAAAGAGCTATAGTAAATAAGATAAAAAAAATACCATACTCATCTTTTTTATGAGATATACTTGTAGGTACTAATCTAGAAAATGGTCCATGTTATATCATTAAATGATTTTTTTAAGCTGTAAAACAAAGTATTGGCATTATGCATGTGTCCATAACATACTGGTGTATATACCCTCTTTATAACTTCTAAGATCACACACTTAGTAGCAAAGCTGAGCAAGAAATCCAAGCACTCTGGTTGCTTTTTTTTTTTTTTTTTTGAGATGGAGTCTTGCCATGTCATCCTCAGTAGAGTGTTGTGGCATCACAGGTCACAGCAACCTCAAACTCTTGGGCTTAAGCAATTCTCTTGCCTCAGCCCCTCAACAGGCACCTGCCAGAACACCTGGCTTTTTTTTTTTTTTTTTTGTAATTGTTGTTTTAGCTGGCCCGGTGGCCGGGGCTGGGTTCAAACCCGACAACCTCGGTATATGTGGCCAGCACCCTACCCACTGAGCTATGGACACCACCCAGAGGCCCTGCTTTTAACCACTCGCTAAATTGCCTTTATCCGGAGCACTACATAAACTACTAATAAACTTAGAATTTATTTTTATTTAGTTCTTACCTACCATACCCACAGTAACTATATTCCTGAGTCCAAATATCCCTTACCATTCTGCCATTAAGAGTACCTACCTATTGGCTGGCCACTGTGACCTCTGACCCTGCCTATAATTCTAGTTACTGAGGAGGCTAGGGTGGGAGGATCCCTTGAGCCCAGGAGTTTTAGGCCTGGCTGACAGAGTGAGGCCTGTCTCTAAAAAAAAAAAGAGAGAGAGAGAGAGAGACAGGGTAGTGTGAACCCATAACATTTAAGGCCCTGTCCCTCAGAGATCTATCTATTTACCAGAAAGAACAAAGAACTACTTACAGAGCTTTAACATAAATCAGGTTAATTGTGGTGCCCTTGAAATCGCAACAACTTAGTTTGGACTTGTGGGTAAGCCAATTATTTTGAAATGCTACTGAAAAGTTCAGTAAGCAACCACCCTTCTGGCCCCCTTTGCCTGGCTTTACAGTCATTGTTTGGAGCTTCTGGTGTGAAGCACAATAGCCTCTTTGTTGCAGAGCAACAGGTAAAAAAATAATTCCCCTGCTCAAAGGCGACAGGTTCCCTTCATCATTAATCCCAGGATGACCCCACCCCGCCCTCCAGAAATTCTTAGACTATAAAGGTTCTCATGTGTATGCCTGTTAAAACCAAGTCCTTTTAGCCCTATTCCTGTCTCTTTTCCTACCTCCTCTGCAATTTCTTTTTCCTTGAGGCATTTTATTTAAGCAGAGACACTAAGTTACCTAAAGAGGCAAAGAACATTTTCTTGCCTAGCCAACTAAAGGAATCTTCCTGCAATAAACTAAGATAGGATTAGTGAAAAAGAGAAAAGCCTTCTGCCAGAAAAAGCCAAAAATGGTTTGTTAATAGTGCCCAGAATTAATGAGATGGGCAGTTTAGCACCAGCATGACGTTAGTAATTTTCTTCCTTTATCTCCAGCAGCTTTTAGAAGACTTTGATTTTTCATCCATGTTTTCTGTCCAAGATTTCTTTTATTTAAAAAAAAAAAAGTTTTTTGCTTTACTGACATAAAGCACATGAAAGCAGTTTAAAGCACATATAAGATTAAGGAGGTATCAATTGTTTTCCAAGCACATTTTTAAGTTACCCTGGCCTTTTCCATTTCTTTCTATAATAAATTTGTTTAGAAGCTTATGCACTAGGCCTGTTTACTAACATGAATCTGAAGATAATTTTGCTCTTAAATTTCTATAAAATTCCACAACAGATAGAATGAGTTATTTAGGATTGATATTGGTCTTACTTGTAATTTGGAGAATTAACACTCTCTATAGAAGCCCCGTGCACATCTGTATGCTGATGAAAGTTGTAGCTATGGAAAAGAAATATTCCCTTAGTTAGTACGTAAGTGATAGATACCATGAAGCTTAGTAGCACTTACAAGATTCCTTTATCTACTAAAGTTTTTGAGAATCCCCCCCAGTGAAATGGACAAACTGTATCTAATTTTCATATGAAATAACTGAGAAAAACTATCTATCACAGCAGCTACTCCCATAGGAACTATAATGCCAATTTAAGCTTTAAAAAGTACCCCATCAACCCTCCTTGCTCTAGGAATGGCTGGCCATGGAAAACTTCCCATCCCTAACAATGAACAATTCTTCATTTTCTGAAAGGCCCCCAAATGCCTGTTCCTTTATAGCCAACCAACACCTGCTAAAGGTACCTAATGATCACTTAAAAAGTCCCCATTGTTTCCAAAGCTCCTACCTTAATAAATGTTTGCCAATCAGACTGTCTTAGTATTTTCTTTTCATACTATAAACTTATGCCTATCCAATACCATTGAAAACCTGCTAAAATCAAAAATTGTCAAGGGTTGCCTTGCTGCAAATTTGTGACAAATAGACTTTGTTAATTTTGCCTCATTCTTACTTTTGTTTTCAACATAATTGTGTATGATGGGTTAATCTCCTAGATGCCTCGGAATCCATCTTTTTCTCCTTATTCCCATTGTCATTACTAAAATTCTTATCGTGCATCATCTAGAGTGAGAAATAGGCAGACCTGGAGTCCCCCTGGGGAGCAGGCAGCTGCCACTTTAAAAAATAAAGCGAGAAATAGTGCAACAGGTGATCTCTTCACTTCCAGTGTCCTCAAATTATCCTTCTGCTGACAAAGTAGTTTTCATAGATGGCAAATGTGTTGACACTCTTCTACTTTAATGGCATCCCAAGAGCTAACTAATGTAATAATGCCCAAATGCTTTTCATGAAAAGGATTTGTAGTTGTGGTAGAACTTTACAATTAAAATAAATTAACATGTTGGGCAGCACCCATAGCTCAGTGGGTAGGGCATGGGCCTCATATACCAGGGATGGCAGGTTCAAATCCGGCCCAGGCCTATTAAACAACAATGACAGCTTCAACAAAAAAATAGCTGGGCATTGTGGCAGGCACCTGTAGTCCCAGCTACTCAGGAAGCAAGGCAAGAGAATAGCTTAAGCCCAAGAGTTTGAGGTTGCTGTGAGCTGTGACACCATGGCACTCTACCCAGAGCAACATAGGGAGACTCTTTCTCAAAAAACAAACAAACGAACGAACAAACAAAAAACCCATTTGAGGGAGCATATATTTAGGGCAACTTGAATCTATGCCCCTAGTGGAAGGGGGACTCAATTGAACTATCACTTCACAGGGACTCACTTCCCCTTTGACCTTCTCCTCCATTCCTCCATGTTTTCATTTAGCACAAAAGCCCTCACCAAATGCCCATCAACCTGAATGGATTAACAAATTGTGAGATATATATAGGAATACTATGCAGCCATAGAAAGATGGAGACTTTACATCTTTTATGTTTACCTACATGGAACTGGAATATATTCTTTTTAGTAAAGAATCTCAAGAATAGGAAAAAAGTATGCAATTTATTCAATACTATATGAAACCAATATATAATCATACATTCATATGAATGATAAAACATAAATATAGTCCAGAAAGAAGGTGAGGAGAGGAGGGAGAGGGGAGGGGAGAGGATGAAGGGGAAGGGGGGTCAAGTGGAGGGAGAGTATTTGGATGGGATCTAACCTAATGTGCACAGTGCAAGGGTATATTTCAAAACAACTAAGAGTATATTATAAATGTCTTACCACAAAGAGTAAGTGAGGTGACGGTTATGTTAATCAATTTGATGTAAGCATTCCACATTATATATCAAATCATCACATTGTACCCCATAAATGTATACAGTTATAATTTAATAAAAATTAAGTTTAAAAACAACAATAAAAGCCCTCACCAGAAGCCAAACAGATGCCAGCACCATGCTTCTTGTATTGTCTATAGAATCATGAGCTAAATATACTTCTTTTCTTTATAAGTTACTCAGCCTCAGGCATTCCTTTATAGCAATGCAAAATGGGAGAACCCTCAACTGACTATCTTCTACCTGGATTTCTACCTAAAAGATAGGAATACATACATTGATGGGGGACAGAGAAAAATTACTGTGCATTGGTTTTAGAAATACACCTACTAATTTGCTGTTAGGAATGACTTGTGTTTCTTAAAAGTTTCTGATTCTATCAATATTGAGTGGAATGTCTCAGATTTCTCTGACTTTCTTTTAGACAGTGCACAAGTCTAGTCAAAGTTTTTAATTAGGTGGATTGGAAGAATTACATTCACAAAACTATCTTAATGCTATTCCTGCTGATCTAAAATATATATGTATAAAGAAAGAAAAGGGCAGGATAGAAGAAAAGGAAGGAAAGAAAGAGGGAAAGAAGGAAGGGAAGAAGAGAGAAGCCGGGGCGGAGATAGAGAGAGAAGGGCAAGATCTCTGCTTTGCAGACTGCTATCATCTGACTATGTTCTGAAAATTTTTGTGTTAAAACTTAATCAACAATATGATAGTAGTAAGAGATGGGGGGAGGGGATCTGTAGGAGGTGAATAAGTCAAGAGAAGGGAGCAGCCCTCCAGACAACCTAACCTGCCAGCCCCTTGATTTTTACCAGCATCTTGATCTTTTACTTTCCAGTCTCCACAATACTGTGAGAAATAAATTTCTGTTACATATAAATTATCCAGCCTGTGGTATTTTGTTATAGCACCATGAATAGATATATTCAAAATATAGTCTTTTTACTATTTCCTGTTTTGGAAATAGAAGATATTTTTCCTTTTTTTCTTTTTTCTTTCCTTCTTTCTTTTTTTTTTTTTTTGTTCATTGAATGTATTACTCAAATCCATGATATATTTTGCAGGTGCCCACTTGCCACATGCTATGGTAGATGCTAAAATTACATCCCTGAGCAATATAGGCACGGCCCCTACCTGAGCAGAATTTAAAGAAGACTTAATAAAAAAATTTTTTTAAAAAGAGGACTTAATAAGTTACAATAGAACAGACTAAAAAAAAAGACAAGTAAATATTAAGTTTTCTAATTAACTTAAAATATCTCTAAAGTATGTTTTTTAGGGTTTTTTGTTTGTTTTTCTTTTTTTTTTTTTCTTTTTTTGAAAAAGTGAACTTAAGCACTATGGCATGTGCCACAGCAACCTTAAACTTGGGGGTTCAAGCAGTCCTCCTGCTTCAGACTCCTGAGTAGCTGGACCACAAGGTGCCTGCCACAAAGTCCAGCTATTTTTTTCTATTTTTAGTAGAGACAAGGTCTCACTCTTGCTCAGGCTGGTACTCCTGAGCTCAAGT
Organism: Galagoides demidoff; assembly: GCA_963574575.1. Taxonomy (NCBI): domain Eukaryota; kingdom Metazoa; phylum Chordata; class Mammalia; order Primates; family Galagidae; genus Galagoides; species Galagoides demidoff. The sequence continues at coordinate 8,916 of CAUYQV010187406.1, read as the reverse complement.
GATTCTCCTGCCTCAGCCTCCCAGAGTGCTAGGATGACAGGGGTGAGCCACCACACCCAGCTGGGATAATTTATAATTAATAATTCAGGAACTATTTTCTCCCATGCATGTAAACAAACCCACACGGAGTAAGCAGTTCAATGGTACAGCTTCTTTATATTAGTGTCTAATCTCTTGTACAAACACATGAAGAATTAGAAGACCCAGAGCCAAGAAAGACAAAAGAATTAGCTGAGCCTTTTATCTAATTAAAGCAGAGTTTCCTAAACAGGAGGAGCAAGATCCTGACATTGAGCAGTTTACAAAGGCTTACTGTGCAGTTAGTGCTACAGTTGCTACAAGGCTATGTACAATGAAAAAAAGAAAGAGACTGAGCAAACAACCCTCCATACTTTTTTTTTTTGGAGACAAAGTCTCACTTGTTGCCCTGGGGGAAATGCCCTGGCATTATAGCTCACAGCAACCTCAAACTCTTGGCCTCAAGCCATCCTCTTGCTTCAGCCTCCTGAGTAGCTGGGACTACAGGCGCCTGCCACAACACCCAGCTACTTTTAGAGACAGCGTCTTCTTCTTGCTCAGGCTGGCCTTGAACTTGTGAGCTCAACCAATACATCCACCTCAGCCTCCCAGGGTGTTAAGATTATAGTTGTGAGCCACCGTGCCCTATACCTAGACATATTTTTAAAGAAACCAACTTCAGTGGCAATCTCTCTTCCTCCAGCAACAGGGTCACATCCTGATCCTCCAGTATCCAGGCCATCCTGTCAAGGACCATCTCATCTTCTGATTAATGTTAGTCTATCTCAGTGACTTTCAACCAGTGTACCAATGCACAGGTGTGCTAGGAGAGGATCTTAGGTGTGCCATGAAAATTTTTAAAGATTATTAATTAAATTATTTTTGAAAGACGTTCAAATCACAGTAAGTATATTCTTTTTTACTCTTTTTTTTTTTAACCATCATCATTTAAGTGTGCCATGGAAGTTTAACCATAGGTTCCAGTGTGCCATGAGGTGAAAAAGAAAAGGTTGAAAAACACTGGACTATTTTCTTGCCTCCAAAAAGGGTCCTTCATGGGCAGCACTCGTAGCACAGTGGTTACTGCGCCGGCCACCATACACTGACCCTGGCGGGTTCGAACCCAGCCTGGGCCAACTAAAACAATAATGACAACTGCAACAAAATAAATAGCCAGGCGTAGTGGCAGGAGACTGTGGTCCTATCTACTTGGGAGGCTGAGGCAAGAGAATCACTTCAGCCCAAGAGTTTGAGGTTGCTGTGAGCTGTGATGCCACGGCATGCTATCAAGGGCAACAAAGTGAAACTCTGTCTCAAAAAAAAAACAAACAAACAACTTCTCTCATCTAAACTTTTTGTGACTTTGTTTTTATGTCCGGTTTGAATCAAAAGAAAGAGCACTGGCTCGACCCGTAGTACAGTGGCTACAGCTCCAACCACATACACCAAGGGTGGCAGGTTCGAATCCAACCTGGGCCAACTAAACAACTGCAACCAAAAAATATCTGGGCATTGTGGTAGGCCCCCATAGTCCCCTCTACTTGGGAGGCTGAGGCAAGAGAATCGCTTAAGCCCAAGAGTTTGAGGTTGCTGTGAGCTGTGATACCACTGTACTCTACTGAGGGCAACATAGTGAGACTCTGTCTCAAAAGAAAAAAAGAAAGAAAGAAAGAAAGAAGAGCACTATAGTTTCTGTAACTTACTGTTATAGTTTGGGGGTATTATTACCACAAATGAGACATTATAGTATTGCTATAGTGATGATGACGATGTACTGTTCAGGAATCTGACTTGCACACAAATCTAACCTAAAGACATACTCAGGAATGTCATCTCATGCTTAGCTCCAGGATCACCTGTACTCAGTAACATTTTCTTAATTTTAGATTGGTTGAACAGGCGGAAAAGGTCATTTACAAATGTTTCATTTCTATTTGAAAAGGACAGTCTCCTAAATTGTTATTAGTTACAGTTTAGCTCAAGAGGAAAGAGCAAGTTGTTCCTTATATTTCCAAAAAGTAGAACATTAAAACATCAACAATATTATAGCAACAAAAACCATAGTCATCTCTCATCACTTTATTCCTTCCTATGTAATTAATTCTATATTGTTCAATCTTAAATTAGTAATCTCATGAGTACATCTGCTTCTTGACTGGAGTTCTGGAAATCTTGACTCAGTCTCAAAGCTCACAACTGTTCCTGCAATGCTATCAGAAGCCTGTACCCAAAATACCTGGCATCACCCTTTTCTGCAGTAAATTAAGAAAGTCCTTTGTTGAAGATGAAGTATTCCAGCCTATAGGTGATTGAAAGAGCTTTCAAGAGAGCATTAGAGGAAAAGAATATTATCAGTAGATGTTCAAAGATTTAAAATCATTGTGGTTAGACTACATTGAATTTGTAAAAATGGATGCACATGATTTTGTCAAAGAAAAAACTTCAGATATAATAATCCCAAGACATGATACACTATGAATATGCCAAGTGTACAGTTAAGACATACGAAGAATATATCAAGAATATCAAGTTAAAATATTCTGTAAATCTAGAGTAAGTCCTGAGCAGACCTGGGTTCAAGCAGGAACCCCAGGTCTTTGAGGTTGCTTGAGCTATGGCACACTAGCCTGGGGCAACTGTGTCTCAAAAACAAAAAAAGAAAATAAAAAATAAAGAAGTAAAGTTGCAGCCAATATTTTAAAAAATATTTCTTAAGGTAGGGTGCAGTGACTCACGCCTATAATCCTAGTACTCTGGGGGCCCAGGCAGGTGAATTGCCTAAGCTCAGGAGTTCGAGTTCAGCCTCAGCAAGAGACCCCATCTCTAAAAATACAGCTGGGCGTTGTGGGGGGTGCCTGTAGTCCCAGCTATCGGGGAGGCTGAGGCAAGAAGATCACTTGAGGGCAAGAGTTTGAGGTTGCTGTGAGCTCTGATGCCATGGCACTCTACCCAGGGCTACAGAGTGAGACTCTGTCTCAAAAAAGAAATGTTTCTTAAGCTGATATTATGACCAATAACATTCTACTTTTGTTTTCTAATATTAGGCAAAGCAGCACTGGGACTCTGATGAACCGCAAGACGTCATAGACAAAGAGGGCTCTGACAATTCTCTAGGAATTCCCCATGCAGCTTACAATTTCTAAAACACTTGCATTAATAATATTTTAACATTTAATCCAGGGAAGGCCAACAATTTCTTTCCAACTTCCAACTTCCCCCAACCCAAGCTACACTCAGCAACTAAGTGCCAAGAAGGAATAAAGACTCTGAGGACTCAAAAGACCAAGACAAAATTCCTGCCTCTAGAGATCCTCAACTTACAATGTGGGGGGTGGGGCTACGCTAATTAGAGTGACAGAAGCACAGACTCCCCACTCTGTGCCCGTGTGTGGGAGGAGTGAAGAGGGTGAGAAAAGGAACAGGAATGAAGGGGTTATACACGGCTATTGGAAAAAGGATCCCTAAATGATTTTCAGTCTTTGAGGAAGAGAAAAATAAAGAAGCTGTGTAGAATTTTTTTTTGAGACATAGTCTGTTTGTCACCTGGGGATAGTGTGCCATCGTCTCATCGTCTCAGCCTATCTCATAGTAACCTCAAACTCCTGGGCTCAAGCAATCCCCCCCCCACCCCAGTAGCTGGGACTACAGGCCTGCATCACAAAGGAGGTCTCTCTCTTGCTCAGGCTGCTGGAACCCGGGGGCTCAGTCAATCTCCCCATCCCAGAATGCTGGAATTATGGGCATAAGCCACCATGCCTGGCCAAAGTCCTCATTTTTGTAATGAACAAACATACATGCCTAGATCATCAAATGACTCTATTTTCTTATTAATCTCGGCCAACTTCTTCTGATTTTGTTGTTGTTTTTCTGAGACAGTTTCACTATGCTTTTTTTGTTTTTGTTTTTGTTTTTTTTTGAGACAGAGCCTCAGGCTGTTCCCCTGGGTCAAATGCCGTGGCATCACAGCTCACAGCAACCTCCAACTGCTGGGCTCAAGTGAGTCTCCTGCCTCAGCCTCCCAAGTAGCTGGGATTACAGGCGCCCCCCACAACACTCGGCTATTTTTTGGTTGCAGCCATCATTGTTGTTTGGTGGGCCTGGGCTGGAATCGAACCCACCACCTTAGGTATATGTGGCTGGCACCTTAGCCACTTGAGCCACAGGCGCTGAGCCTCAGTTTCACTATGTTGCCCTTGGTAGAGTGCCATGGCATCACAGCTCACAGCAACCTCAAACTCTTGGGCTTAAGCGATTCTCTTGCCTCAGCCTTCCAAGTAGCTTGGACCACAAGGTGCCCACCACAATGCCCAGGTATTTTTTTTGTTGTTGCAGTTGTTTATTTGGCCCAGGCCAGGTTCAAACCTGCCACCCTTGGTTTATATGGCTGGCGCTGCAACCACTGTGTTATAGACGCTGAGCCTCTGTTAATTTCTTTTCCTTCCTTTTTTTGTTTAAGAGACAGATCTGGCTTTGTCACCTAGGCTGGAGTCCAGTGGCCAGATGTTAGCCACTGTATCTGGCCCTGGCACAGTTTTCTTAATCTCTAAGCATTTAATATTTTATTGATTTATGATTAGAAATGTGGCCTGTATATTCTCTGGGGTATTTTTTCTTTATAAAATTTCCATTGTGACTAAATGTATGATCAACCTTTATAACTGTTTCATAGATATAAGGCACATATTCTTTATTGCGCATTAAGTGGTTGAATGTGTGTGTGGGGGGGTTATTCATTATTTTATTCAATTCTCCAATGCTCTCGGCCTTTAATTTCTTTTGTCTTGGCTCAGCACCTGTGGCTCAAGTGGCTAAGATGCCAGCCATATACACCTAAGGTGAGGGTTTGAAGCCAGCCCGGGCCCGCCAAACAACAATGATGGCTGCAACCAAAAAATAGCCAGGCGTTGTGGCAGGCGCCTGTGCTCCCACCTACTTGGGAGGCTGAGGCAAGAGACTCACTTGAGCCCAGGAGTTGGAGGTTGCTATGAGCTGTGATGCCACAGCACTCTACCCAGGGGGACAGCTTGAGGCTCTGTCTCAAAAAAAAAAATTTTCTTTATCTTAAATTTCTCCAATTATGAAAAAGGAGTATAGATGTATAGATGTTTTACCAAGCTCTTGCAATTTTTTTTGTTAGTTTTAGCTGCTTTGTTGTTTGGTATATAATTTCATGATTTATTTTCTTTATAAATTGCAATTTATCATGATTTGGTATCCTTATTTATCCTATTTAGTGTTTGTATCTTAAATTCCAATCTGTTTCATATTAATATTTATTCTCATTACATTATTAAGATTCAGGTCATTTTATTGATGACCTAGTAGTTAAACATGCATTGTGGTAGCAGTGACGGCACCCAGTGATCTCTGTCCTCAGGTTCTCTTACCCACATATGGTCCTCTCCCACACTATGCTCAGATTAATTAGGCTGTGTGACCAGTGGAATATAGCAGAAGTGATGGCTTGTCAGTAATGTTCAGGTTATAAAAGATACTGAGGCTTCCACACCCTATTTCTGAATCACTTGCTCTGGGTGATACTAGCTATACCATAACCAAGTTCCCAGCTGAGGACCTGAGTACTGCAAATAACCACATTTGTACAATCGGAAGTAGACCTTCCAGTCCTACTCGTGTCTTTTTATTTTTAATCTTTTTTTTTTGATACAGGGCCTCAAGCTATCCCCCTGGGTAGAGTGCTGTGGCATCACAGCTCACAGCAACCTTGAACTCTGGGGCTCAAGCAAGTCTGCCTCAGCCTCCCAAGTAGCTGGGACCACAGGTGCCCGCCACAACACCCATCTATTTTTTGGTTGTAGCCATCATTGTTGTTTGGTGGGCCCGGGCTGGATTCGAACCCGCCACCTTAGGTGTATGTGGCTGGCACCTTAGCTATTTGAGCCACAGGCACTGAGCCCTACTCGAGTCTTGAGGTGACTGCAGCTTTAGCTAAACACTTAAGAGACTCTGATCCAGAACCACCTGGCTAAGTCATTCCTAGATTCCTTAACCTCAGAAATGGTGTGAAATAATAAACATTTTTCTTTTGTTTTAACCTATTAAATTTGGGGTGGAGGAGATGAATTGTTATGTGGCAATAGATAACGAATACATACTCGTATTATTTTGAATTACCGAAATTTTTCTATCAAATTTCTAGAACTCATGAAAGTATAATTTAAACCAGCTAAAATAAATAGGAGATGACAAAGAGTAGATGATTATTAGAATATTAGAACATTTAGGATTGTTGTAAATTTATTTTGCTCAGCTAGATACTTGTGCAGGCAAAGGAATAGTAAGATTTCCATAGGAATGAGTGCGTTACATACACTCTTTCTTGTGTCCTGCATTACCGAACATGATTAAATTGTTTTAAACATACCAGGATTTCTCTTTTTTTCTTCTTTCAGTTGTTTTTTTTTTTAAAGATAGAGTCTCATTTTGTTGCCCTCAGTAGAGTGCTGTCGCGTTACAGCTCACAGCAACCTCCAGCTCTTGGGCTTAGGCGATTCTCCTGCCTCAGCCTCCTGAGTAGCTGGGACCATAGGCGCCCACTACAACACCCGGCTATTTTTTTGTTGCAGTTTGGCCGGGGCTGGGTTTGCGCCCCCCACCCTCGGTATATGGGGCCGGCACCCAACTCACCCAGCCACAGGCACCGCCTGCTTCTTTCAGTCTTTAAAAATTAATATTCATGGAGAAACTTATCTAGGCTAACAGTTTGTCTTCTAGTTTACAATTTATAGCAACACAGAACAGCTACTTTTAATGATGCTCAAATGTCTTTGGGAATAGATGCTAACAGGTGTGCTGCAAATGTCTATTTTTTTTTTTTTTAGAGACAGAGTCTCACTTTATTGTCCTCAGTAAAGTGCTGTGATGTCACAGCTCACAGCAACCTCCAGCTCTTGGGCTTAGGCGATTCTCTTGCCTCAGCCTCCTGAGTAGCTGGGCCTGCCACAACGCCCGGCTATATTTTTGTTGCAGTTTGGCCAGGCCGTGTTTGAACCCGCCACCCTACCTACTGAGCCACAGGCGCTGCCTGCAAATGTCTATTTTCAAGACAACAATGTCAATTTCAAACAAGAATGTGTGAGAATGGGGCTCTGTGGCAGTATTTGTTGAAAACTTAAAATAATCATGAATCAGTGGCCAAAAAGGTAAAGTTTAAAAGAAGCAAGCCCGATACACACTCTCTCCTATTATTACATATTCTTTTTTTAAAATGGTAACTACAACAGTATGTGTATTTTCTAAAATCTGCTAACATTTTATTTTGACTTTGTAATTTAAATGAATTAATGTATTTTTAAATTATTTGATAAGTCTTATATCATTAGAAGACTGTTTTATAGAAATCACAAAAAATATGAAAACAAAAAATGTAAGGAATAAATAAATTTATAATAACTTTATCAAACTTGGAATAATTATGAGGAGTTTGCAATAAGACCCCTAGCCACAAAATCCTAAAATGGGACACAATCTTTTTTTCAAATGCTAGAAGTCATTCAACCTAATGTTATTATTTACAGAAGAGAAAACCGCAGTAATAATAGTGATAATATTTCCCTGAGGGCTCATATACAGTATGTCAAGCACATATACCCACCTAAATATGCACTCCTACTCCCAATTTTCTCAATATTGCTTTATCTTTTTCTTCCCAAAAGCAATGATCATTTTCTAACATACCTTTAATTTACATATTTATATGCCTTTTGGAAAAGATAATTTAATTTACATATTTATTAGTCTAGTGGTAGGCTAAGTGATTTACCTACCAACAGAGTTGAAGCTAGGATCTGAATCTAGATTTCCTTACACCTGCTTGAGTTAATTGATACAATCAATACATTTGTGGGCTGACTATGCGCCACAACAAAAATCCATTCATAGGTCCATTTGCTTCTTCTCTTACTGGAAGTATAAAATATTTAAAGAGAAAAGTGCTTAATTTTATTTATTTATTTATTGTAGAGACAGAGTCTCACATTATTGCCCTCAGTACAGTGCTGTGCCGTCACAGCTCACCGCAACCTCCAGTTCTTGGGCTTAGGCGATTTTCTTGCCTCAGCCTCCTGAGTAGCTGGGACCACAGGCGCCTGCCACAATGCTTGGCTATTTTTTCCTTGCAGTTTGGCCGGGGCTGGGTTTGAACCTGCCACCCTTGGTATATGAGGCTGGCACCTTACCCACTGAGCCACAGGCACCACCCAGCTTTATTTTATTTTATTTTTTTATACAGAGTTTTACTTTGTCACCCTTGGTAGAGTGCCATGGTGTCACAGCTCATAGCAACCTCAAACTCTTGGGCTAAAGCAATCTTCTTGCCTCAGCCTCCCAAGGAGCTGGGAGTATAGGCGCCCTTCACAACACCCAGCTATTTTTAGAGATGAGGTCTCACTCTGGCTCAGGCTGGTCTCAAACCTGTGAACATGAGCCACCATGCCTAGTCTAGAAAAAAGTGCTTTAGAAATTATCCTAAGTTGTATTATTTGCTTAGATCTTGTTTAGAATATGAATCCATATTAATTGTGAACTATTACATTATTTGAATACATCCGTTATGATTTTTTCCTAGGTATATATAAGTATGTAAAATAAAATATGCCTTACAGAATCAGTTCTTTCATTTAACGTGTTGTCATGTTCATACTTAACTTTGTGATCAGGGACTGGAATTCAGGCAGAGTAAAGACCTGTTTGGTTTGTGACTCATGCTATATAGATCATGGGTGGCCTATTGCCTGTGGCCATTCAGGCCTGTAATGGCAAACCATTGCAGGAATAATGATTTTTCCCCCTCACTTTTGAAATCCTTCATCAAATGCATAAGTATACTTAAATAGCTTAACTTATCTTGTCCACTCCCACTGCTTCACTTGACTAGCC
>CAUYQV010187402.1:0-35470 GCA_963574575.1 Galagoides demidoff | reverse complement strand
TCCTCAAGTAGACTTCAGAATGTTCTTCTCATTAGTACAGTTTATTAGTAAAATTATGACGAGCCTGTCATACTCTGTATAGGATAACTAACAGCATGACGAAGGGGATTCCTTTCTACAGGCTGGAAATCATGTTGGATGCTACAGTTGGAGTGGATAAATACAGTCGTTTATAACTAGGAAGTCTTTTACCATAAATAAATATACAGCTAGCCATGCCTTGGGGAATGCAGACTTACATGTTAATAAATGTAATCAAATACAAATCAACCAAGACCCTAGGGTGGTACTGTTTTAAAATAAAGATTTTGGTCACAGTTGTATAATACCAGGTCATGGACCAGCAGCGTTTCTGTAGGGTTTAGGTCTGTTTGCTGGGTCATCCTTTAAGGCTTGGTGAGTATTTGAAGGATGGCTGAGAATATGCAAGTAGGTATGCATTGTGCAGGAAAGCATGCAAGTGAAGAGTCAATCAAGAGAGAATAAACATACTTAGAAAGAGGCCACCTGATTGGTATTCTGACTACAGAATCGGGCAACTTTCTATGCAAATTATGCAGCTGCATCAGCACCATTGACACTATAAAGTGAAGAGAAAAAAAAATAACAAAGTTCTCTGTGGCAAAATGGCCCTGTGCTTGATCAAGAGAGTAATACAAGGCTAGATGAGGTAGAGGGGTTTTTCCTCTAAGTTGCTTTCTTCCTCTGTTGGCCTGACCACCAGTGACCACAGAACTAGTGGTGAGCTGAGCTGATGAACATGGAGTTTTTTAGCTCCCAGAGCACTGCTTTTGCACAAGAAGAATTTGGATGGGCACTGCAACCTACTTTCTCTTATTTGAAAATTTGCATGCCTGGTACATATTGTATAATATAAATGTGCCAGTGCTTATAGGGAGATACACACACACACACACACACACGTTCTCTTTAAAAAAAGAAAGAACCAAAGAGGTAGATAGTCCATTATACGAGGAATTTTTTCCTACCCTTATTCAATACACAGTAACTTAAGAATTAGCTACTTTTGAATACAGAGATCAAGTAATTCGAGTAATTAAGTGGGAAAAGACACCTGCAAGCCAGCAAATGAATGCAGGTATTTTGCTCCATTTAAAGAGTGAAAATCTGACTTGAATTATCTTTTCCTCCATAAAAAGCAAAATGGATTAGATAAATATCACATACTAATATTCTGATCTGAGGCAACTCCTGTTTCTTCTACAAAGGCTTTCCTGACTCGGGAGATGAGCAGACCCCCCACCTTTTTGAACCCGGGACCAATTTCATGAAAGAAGATTTTTCCATGGTCCAGGGATGGTGAAATGGTTTGGGGATGGTTCAAGCACATTATGTCTCTTGTGCACTTATTTCTATTATTATTACATAGTAATTACACAACTCACCATAAGGCCGGATCCGGGGGAGCCCTGAGCTTGTTTTCTTTACAACCAGATGGTCCCATCTGGGAATGATGGGAGACAGTGACACCTGAAGTGTGTTGCTAATGTCCTCGGCTCCCCCTCAGATCATCAGACCTTAGCATCTTGTGAGAAACACACAACCTAGATCCCTCGCTTGTACAGTTTATAGTAGGGTTTGGGCTCCTGTGAGAATCTAACACTGCCTCTGATCTAATAGGAGGTGGAGCTTGGGCGGTGATGTGAGCAATGGGGAGCAGCTGCCAAGGCAGATGCAGCTGCCATTGCTCCCCTCATCTCCTGTATGTGGCCCGGTTTCAACAGGTCACAGACATATACTGGTCCACGGCCAGGAGGTTGGGGACCACAGCTGTCAACTGTGCTGCATCCTCCCTCCTACTGTTCTGACTGAATAAGGCATAGCGTTAGTGTCAGCTTGTGTGTAATCTGGCTGGGTAGTCATGAGGCCTGCCTCTGCTCACACATAAACACGGTTGATTCCTAGGGTGTTGAGGGAAACGGTGACTCTTTACTATATATGTTTAGCTTTCTGTAAAAGGTCAGCCCAGAGGTGACACACAGGGCATCGCACAGAGATGATGATCACACATGCCCCTGTCCAAGTTTCCCATTGGTTTTAAAAGTACATGCACAAGTTCTTTCAATATTTCTCCCCTCCAAAGGTAGAACTTAATTTCTCTCTCCTTGGAAGTGGACTTTCTTGCTTCTGGTGAATAGACTATGGCAGAAACAGTGGCATGCCACATCAAAGATTAGGCTACAAGGGACCTGTGCCTTGGTGTCTCCACATCTTGGCTGCCCTCTTGAAATTTGCCCTCAGAAGCTTCTGGAAAGGCCCAGTGGAGAGGACATGAGTGAGCCAGGGAGTGGATCCCCGCCAGAGTCGACAGCTCAACCACTGCCTCATGAAAGACCCTGGGCCACTGTCCTCAGGCTCCTGATGCGCAGGATTGTGTTTCTAAATATTTTCTGTATTAAGCTGCTAAATTTAGTGTGATTTTTCGTTACATAGGAAATAGATAACTAAGCCGTGACATCACCCCACATCTCTCTTTTGCCCATCTTTCGGCCACCCCTGTGGGCTCACCTCTGCCTTCTGTCATGTTCTCCTCCCCTGTGTCTGGCTGCTCCTGCACAACCTGCTAGGGCTCATCTGACTGGTCTTCACTCTCAGAGAAGCCCTCTGGAATTCTATTAAAAAATCCCGCTCTCCTCCATGAACGGCTCATCTCCCAAACTACTGCATGTAGCAGGTGCTTGATAAATATCTATTTACGGTATAAGCAAACTTCAATTTCTTTTGACTTACACAAACAAACTTCATTTATTTGAAAAATATTTTCTAACTCAGACTGAAGTTATAAAGAGCAGTGCTAAGAGTTTGAACCCAAGCCTTTTATGAGCAAGATTTGCTACTGGTGGTGATACACTTTTACCTGGCCCCTTATCCAGGCAGACATTGGGCTCAGTGCACTCTGGCTTCTGGAAGAGAATTAAGCATACATTTCCATTTCACATGGGCATAGCTGCAGTGCAGTTGAAGCTCTACAAGTACTTTGTTCTCAGGAACAATTCTAAGTTCAAGGTCACTAACTTCTAAATGCAGTTCCAGTTCAAAGTGTTGCCTGTAACCTCCAGGTCAGTCTGTTGCTACTTGATTATCAAGATATTTATGAACAAATACTGTACGCCTACTGGCATTCTAAGTACTCTGGGGACTTCCTGTCAGTCAGTAAGTTCATGTACAAATATTACTTTTAGTACTATCATGTGACACTGATTACCAAAACAAGCACTGATACTTAAAAGGCTAACAGCTTAGCAGCAGGCGTTAACTTAGTAAATGCACAGGCATATAATTACAAACCAAGTACTGTAAAGAAGAGGTAATACAAGTTCCTGTCAAGAGGTATGATAGAGAGCTTCCTCTGATCTGGGCACCAGTGTATCAAAGAGGGTGCCTATGAGCTAATTATATTTAGGTGGAGATCTAAGGATAGCATGTTAACTGGCCAAAGGGTAGGACAAAGGAAAGTTAAGTTAGATGAGGATTTACCATATCTCAGGCACCAGCCAAGCTATAATATAATGATACATATTTACACATGTAATCTTCATAACCACAAGAGATGGGCACCCCATTAGCACCTTTCAAAGACATAAAATCTCAGACTAATGGCTGCAAGCTTAACTGCTATCCCAGACTACCTCTGCAAAGACTTTGATTTCACCCTTAGGGCATCAAATGAAGGAGATTGTTTAGACCCCTTTTAAGCTAAGCAACACGTAATAATATTGATTTCCCACAGAAGTTTCAACAGTTAAAATACAAATAAAATAGAACATGGTTTGACTTTATCACCTTCCAAACATGCATTCTAAAAGAATGAAAGATGATATAAATCATAGTGTAGCAAAGTTATTTTAAATTGTTCATGACTTTTACAACCCTTTTAATTTCTTTGTGCTTTCTATCCGAGAACCCCTTGGTGTTCTTGTTCATACAATCAGTACTGCTAACCAAATATGTATGTTTCTGTTTATATACAGCTTATGAAAATGGACAGTGTACTATATATTACATGATAGCCAAACTTGAAGAAAGAGGAGAGACAGTAGTTCATCATTCTTTGTTAAATAATGAATGTTTTTGAAATAATATGATCATTAAAGGCAAATAAGCATAACTCTGATATAAATGTAAATTTCCCAAACTCAAAATGCTCCTTAAGATAAACTCTTTGGCTGAAGTTCTGAATATTTAATTGTTCTGCTTTCACAAAACGAATGCAGTCACCTATTCAACGTAATGAGTTATCTAGGGAAAAACAATTATAATTGGCCGTAACTACTTTCCAAACGAATTTTAAGTAACATAAAGAATCCCATGTTAAATATTTGGCCTACTGCTTGGACATCTTCTGTTTGTTCCTCCAGATCCATTTCTACCCTTTTTCCTATCTTACTGTGTGCCTCGGAAGGCCAACATTTATGGAAACCATCCGTATGCTTCCTTGCCCTCTGGCTTCTACCTGGGCCAGCAGGGACCTCCTGGGCAGAAGAGTGAAGCCTGGGCGGTTTTACTCCCAGCTCTTTCCCTGTTGGGTCACTGTGTGTTTGGTGCATCCTGAACAGCAGGTTAGAGTTTCTAACCTGTCTATGCATCTCTTACCTCTCTATTCTTGAAACTGTTTCTTTCCCTTGCCTGGTTAGCCCCAGGGATCAGGGATAAGATCCAAGAGGGTGCTGCACCATCCCCTGTTACTTTGACCCCAAACCAGCCTCCTCCCTTTAAAATAGTCCCTTTATTAAAGCTGCCTCAGGCCAGATGCAGTGGCTCACGCCTCTAATCCTAGCACTCTGGGAGGCCAAAGTGGATGGATTTCCTGAACTCAGGACGTCCTGACCAGCCTGAACAGGAGTGAGACACCTCCTGCCCCCACCCCACTACTCTACCAACTCTGTCTCTAAAAAAGAAAAATAGATGGACACCTATAGTCCCAACTACTCAGGAGGCTGAGGCAAGAGGATTGTTTGAGCCCAAGAGTTTGAGGTTGCTGTGAGCTAAGATGCCATAGCACTCTACCCAGTGAGACTTAGTCTCCAAAAAAAAATAAAAATCTCCTTAATTACCCAGATTCTACTATTCAGACTATATAGTAATTGATAACAGGAGTGGCCTTAGAAATCTTCCCCTAAAATTGAGTTGTTCACATGTGTATGTGTTGTCCATATAGTATATTAGGCTGGGGTTGGACAGGGAGTGCTCAGAGATTGAACACTGAGCAACCTGGTTGAGAGATGACTCTAAGAATATCCAACAGAAGACAGTTAAATAGAAGGTTGAGTGGATTGTTGATGTGTGGGTACTCACTTGGGATTTGGGATTTGAGAGTGTTGCCTTAGCTCCGAAGAGTGGCATTAATAGTCTGCTAGGCTGGCTAAATGAAGGCCGAATTCAATGGTACCTTATGTTCAATTTGGCTGGTTCGCCAGAAATTCCCTGGCGTAATGTAGAGAAAGGATTCTGACAGCTCAGAGACATGAAATAATGCACACCCTCTTTTCCCTGTGATCGTCCAAAGGACACGCTCCTTTATCAAGGCATTAAAAAATGCCATAGAGAGCCAACATTTTTTAGATCTAGATTGTTTTAGCCCTTTCAAGTTCAGCGGCACGTAATAATATAAATTACCCATATGAGATTCCACAGTTCAAATCCAAACAAAATGGAACAAAGTTTAACTTTATTACCTTCCAGGCATGAATTCTGAAAGAATAAAGGATGATATAGATTATAGTACTGTAATCTCAGCACTTTGGGAGGCTGAGGTGGGAGGACTAATTGAGGATAGGAGTTCAAGTCCATCCTGGTCAACATAGAGACACCTCGTCTCTCTAAAAATAAAATAAAATGAATTGGCTGATGTGATGGTATGTGCCTGTAATCCTAGCTACTCAGGAGGCTGAAGCAGGAAGATTGAGCCAAAGAGTTTGAGATTGCAGTGAGCTATGATCGTGCTACTGCACTCCATGCGGGAATAACAGAAAGACACTATTGTTAAAAAAAAAAAAAAGGAAAGAAAGAAAAGAAATGCCTTGATGAGAAGACTACCATTATCTCTGTCACTGAGCAGTAGTGGCTGTTCTCTGTAGGCTGACTTCTAAGCAAAGGAGATACTCTGAACCACTTTTGGTATGGATACATGCTGAAGGGAACAGTCCCCAGTCACCATCTCAATGACATGCTGACACATGCTTAGTCACTAATGAATTTTTAATTATATTAGTGAGAAAAAGGTGCGACAGTGGCATGGTTTTTTTTTTAAAGAAATCTCCGGTAAAATCTACACCACTCACTAATGCTTGAATGAATATACTCTGTATAATTGAGTCAGAAAGGGGAGTAGTATTTCAAGTTTGGAGTTTGGCGCAAGGTAAAAAGAGAAGCTGATTCCTGAGCTTGGTTCACAAATAAGCTCTCCCCACTTAGCGTTGGGGTCCCCATCAACAAGTTTCTGAATCTTTGTGAAGCTCGATTCTTCATCAACAAAATGAGGGGAATAACATCTGCCTCACGTTGTCACTAGACAAGAAAAGGCCTGACAGAGGACAGCATTTCTAACATGGCAAGTTGTTTGCCTTGAGCTATCCTCTGTCATTGCACTTGCAACCCAGTACATCCCGAGTATGTCACACTCTACTGTAAACTGCGTCAGGATCCATGTCTGTGTATTTTATAGCCCCAGTGCCCAGTACACAGACAGGGCAACTGTGTAAGTGAATGGACAAATGGAAAACGTGTTGTCGTGAAGGTTCAGTGGAAGGGGTCACTTTGTGATTTGTCTTTCCACTTCTCCCCCTGTTGCCTTCATAATCAGGCACAAATAACCTCACTAAAGTGTATCTTTCTCCCCTTTAAAATTGAAATAACACCTCTCTCTTAGTTCAATTAAGCTGCTGTAACAAAAAATATCATAAACTGGGTGGCTTATAAACAACAGAAATTTATTTCTTATAGTTCTAGAGGCTAAGAAGTTCAAGACCATGGCACCAGCAGATTCAGTGTCTAGTGAGGCTTGGTATCTGCCTTCTTGCTGTGTCCTCACTTGGTGGAAGGCGTAAACAAACCCCACTGAGCCACCTTTATAAAGGTACTAATTGCATTCATGATGGTGAAGCGCTCGTGACCTAATCACCTCCCAAAGCCCTACTTCTTAACACCAGACTTTCAACATATAAATTTGGAGAGGATACAAACATTCGGACCATAGCAACCTCCCATCCTCATAATATAAGAAATAGATAACTAACAGTTAAAATATCTGCAAAGCAGAGAATACTCCATAAATCATATTTCTTTTTCTCTTGTCCCATGTGTATTTCAAGGATCCAGTATATGACAGACACTGAAATAAACATTGTCCATGATGGACCATGCATGAACTTCTAATTTGGAAAGTTGACACTCTATTCATTCCTTAAAAAAAAACTTTCTAAATATCAGATTACGGCCCATGGGATTGCAGAATATTTTTATTCCTTTTATGGTTAAACTACTCTAAGAATTTGGAAGAAGTCCTACTTCTGAAGTTACTGCAATGAAGCCAGAATGAATAGATGTGGAAAATATTTAACATTCAGCAATTACTCTTGAATAGGAGAAATATGTAGTTAATTGTATCCCTTTTATTACTACAAATAGTAAGAAGAAACATTTTGCATAGGTCACTCAAAAGAGGCTCCTTGAATCACTTCTAATGGGATACATCAACTCAAGTGTCACCCAAAGATTATTCTTAACAAATGTACATATTGTTTGACTTTACTTGGAATAAACAAAATGCTTTAAATTAGATTATTGCTTAGAAACAGAGCCAGTAAATTAAAATAAGGCCAGACATTTGGAATGGAGTCAGTTGAAAATAGTCACTTTTCATTAAATCATGGCTACAATATTTAGATTGTTTTATTAGCTTTATGCCACAACCATAAAAACTAAGTTAAAAGTTAAAATTTCACAGTAAACACACAGTGTCTTTACACTAATTCACAAATATCATTGCCTTTGAACAAATTCATTTTATGTACTAAAAGGGACTCCACACGTGTGGTCCCACCAATTATCCTCCCCATAATTGCATTAATGTACATAGCTATGATTTAATTAAAAAAAAAGACGGGGGGACTTCAGTAACCACTAAATCACTAAAAATAAAAGGTAAGATTTTTTAAGTCATTTAAGTCACCATTGGCCTGACTTCTTTTTTCCCTCAAACAGGGAAAAATACACACACACACATTTTATATACATACAACTCAATGTTTTTTCCCCTCATTTCTCTTCTTAGGGCTCCAGCACTGTATCACTATTTGAAATGTAACTAATTTAAACTGATTTAGTAAAATGAGCTTTATTTATTGCCTTGTTTATGTTGAGCAACTTTTCAGAAAACACAGTTTTCAGATTAATGGAAATGTTTGCGGTAACATTAGCTCCACTTGCCATTCCGAAATTATAATATGAATTAGCAGAGGGAAGGACATGAATTAAAGCATGAATGACTTCATAAAAAATAAACATTTTGTGTAATTTATAAATTTAAATTTTTGTTACCTCAAAATCTAGAAGGATTTAAGAACAGAATACATTTGTCTGCCAAAAACAGGAAGAAATTTGCCTAATGCCTATTTTAAATATTTTTCTCCAGTGAACTTTTTTGTCTATGCAGTCAATGGAAACTTTGTTTTATGCTGTGGATTCCCGTTTCCAAATACAGTATAGTGACTGGAGATTTGAAATGCTGAATTGATGTTATATGTGTCTGTGTGTATCTGTGTATGTCCAGGGATGCGGGTACAGTATAGAAATATCATTCTTATAGCTTCTCCAAGGAGCTCTTAGAGTTAACTGGAGAACCCCTATTGAAAACATTCGGGATCCTGAAGCAGTTGTGATGCTATTTACATTTCCTAAATATACAGTAAGCACAAAAAGATTCTCACTTTTGAAAACAGTGGAAATATGCAAACAATAATGCATACAATTTACAAATAATTTTACATCTTCCAAATGTGAAAAATACCTCATTCAAAAAATAATCATTATGGTCCATCTGCTTTCCACTCTGATAGACTATCTTGTAGCAGACCACACTCTAATCAAGAACAAACAGAAAAATGGATATTTTTTTAAAAATTTGTTTGAAGGCTGTGAAGCTCTTCCACGACAGTCAGTCCCACAGAGAAGTGAATATATTTGAAGTGAACCCAGTATTTGTGTGGTGTTTTTTTCTCTTGGGTATACGTTAGGTTTCCTTCTTCCAGGAAAGAAGTTGAGAAACAGGCTGAAGGCAGTCTCTAAGAAGGAGAGAAGCCAATATGACTTCCAGCAATTTCCTAAGACTGGAAAACAAAACTTAAGAGCATGGGGCATGCCAAAGCAGCCACGGTCAAGGGGACAAAATTGCAGGACGAAAGCAGGTGCAGCTAGCACTCTGTGAGAGCTTCTCCATGCAGACACTTGCTGATTGTTAAGCTGTGGCAGGAAGATGACCCAAAAGTATACTATAAACCATAAATCAATCATCAAAACATACAAAAACTTCTATGTGAAAGGCTAGCAGAGAATATCAAATGAAACAAAAATATATTTAACCCAAAATAAGGCAAATAAAAAAAAGAACAAAGACATAGAGAAACAAACAGATGTAAGTGGGTAGGTTTCAACCCAACTATATCAGTTACCATGCTAGGGAGAAATGTAAGCCTAACAATATCAGTGATGACATTAAACGTCACAACCCGTATAAAACCCAAAGATCATCAGATTGCTGATTATATGATCCAAACTATATGATGCCTATAAGAATACTTTTAAGTACAAGGACACAGAGTAAAAAGTTGGAAATATATATACCATATTAATAGCCATCAAAAAAATAGGAGTGGTTTTATAAATACCAGACATAGTAGGTGTCAAGCAAATAATGTGAGAAAGAAGATCATTCTGAATGATTAATGATCAATTAATCAAGAGGATATAACAATCTTAACAGAATTTAAAAAACTAGTGGAAAAGCCAACAGACCTACAAAGAAAAATAGACAATTTCACCATTACAATAGGAGATTTCAACACCTCTCTCAATAATTGATAGAATAAGAAGATAAAATTAGTAAAGCTATGGGCAATTAATAATACTAGCTAATAGCTTGACATAATTGGCACTTATAGAATGACAACTAAAAACATTCACTTCAAGTGTACAAAAAATATTTACAAGGTAGTCCATGTTCTAGGCCATAAAACAAGGCCACATTAATTTCAAAGAATTCAGCTATTACAAAGTGTGTTTTTGCAATCACAATTGATTTATTAAAAATCAATTCAGTTGTTAGAAGTCATAAAAATCCCAAACATGTACAAACTACATAACATAGTTCCCAATAACTCATGGATAAAGAAAGAAATAAAAACGAAATTTAAAAAGTATTTTGAAAGGGACGAAATGAAAACACAAAATATCAAATCTTGTGTGATAAATCTAAATTAATGTTTAGAAGCACATTTATGGCACTAAACAAAAAGTCTTAAACCTCTAGTCAACTCCTTCCTGAGGAAACTAAAAAAAAGAAAAATTTAAATACAAATTAAGCTGAAAGAAATGCTAAAAAACAGGAACCAATAAAACGAAAAAGACTTTTTAAAAAAAATCAATGAAACTGACAAATCTCTATCAAAACTGAGCAAAAGAAATAAAAAGTGAAGACAAAATTGCTAAATTAAGCATTGAGAAAAGTGATGTTATTAAAATTTCTGCAAATATAGAAAGGAAATTAAGGGATTATTATTGTTAGGAACTGTGAAGGATCTGAGATTTTACCTGCTTTTCAAGTTATCATGTTACTGTTGCACATACTGGCAAAAGATCCACGATCCCCGAATCAGAGAGAAGGCTAGAAAAATAAAAATCAAACGTATCAACTTGAACTAGAGAAAGGATAAGGAAATGATTTTAAAAGATAAGAACAAAAGTTAATGAAATAAAAAACATATACAATAAGGAAATTAATAAAGCTATGAGGAAATTCTTTAGAGAGAATAATGAAAGTCACAATCTCCTAGAAAGACTTAAATAATAAAAAAGAAAGATGACACAAAGTACGATTTCAGTGGTAAATAAGCACAGAAATAAAATTGAGGCACCTCTGATGATCACGCAGACCTTATAAGAAAAGAAAATATGAATAATATGCCTGAATTTTCATACTGGATAAAAATGGTAACATTTGGAAATTTCTACATCAAAGAAACTGAATTAAATTAAAATATTTTACACAAGAAAATGTCCAAACCCAGATTGCTTCATGCTTAAGAAAGAAATGAAATTAATCTTCTATGAACTTTTCCAGAGATTAAGAAAAGATTAGTACAATCATAACACCAAAATGAAAAGGACATTTATTGTAGGAAAGGAAAAATAACTGGCATTGCTTTCTCAAAAACACACATGCAAAAATCCTAAACAGTGAAGCAAACCCATTAAAAAGAAATGAGCAGCTCTTGGTGGCTTGAACCTATGATCACAGCCAGTCAAGAGATGGCGGGCGGGAAGAGCACTGGCGCCCAGGAGGTTAAGGCTACAGTGTGCTGTGATTGATCGCACCGCTACACTCTAGCCTGGGCAACAGAGTGAGACACCATTATCAAGCTAACTTCATTTCTGGAAATCAGGGTTTGTTTAATATTTGAGAATTAATGAATGCACTAGTAAAACAATGATGGGAAATGATGTGATTTTCTCATTAGGAGCAGAACAATCATTTTGTAAATCTAACACCCAGTTATAAAATTTGTTAGCAAGCCGAGAATAAAAGAAATTTTTCATACTATGATTAAAAATTAAAAGTATCTACAAACACTTACAGCAAACAGCATAATACAGGGTTGAAAGTATTTCTCTTAAGAGTGGGAATGAGGATGTCTGACCTCCCTCCATCTATTTCATACATGCTGTCAATGGCAGGAAAAACAATGAGGGGATAAAAATCGGAAAGTAAGATTTAAAACATTTATTTTATACATTTGACTTGATTGTACATGTAACATGCAAAAGAATCTGCAGAACAAGTATTGGAACTTATAAAAGAATTTTTCAAAATCATTTAAAATATTGCCACTATTACAAAAAAAAATAATTTTGTCTATATTATCTGATAGCAAGAAGCTATTAGAAAATGAAAGTTAATAAAATAATAACATTTATGTTAGCATCAAAATGCATACAATATTGAAAATGTATACACCATTTATATATGTAATATGTATGAAAGATTACAAAACATTATTGAATAAAATTAGTATGCAGTTGCCTATCCGATCTTAAAATGTATAACAGGCTCAGCGCCTGTGGCTCAATCGACTAAGGCGCCAACCACATACACCCAAGGTGGCGGGTTCAAATCCCCAGCCCGGGCCCACCAAACAACAATGATGGCTGCAACCAAAAAATGGCCGGGTGTTGTGGCGGACACTTGTGGTCCCAGCTACTTGGAAGGTGGAGGCAGGAGATTCGCTTGAGCCCAGGAGTTGGAGGTTGCTATGAGCTGTGATGCCATGGCACTCTACCCAGGGGGATAGCTTGAGGCTCTGTCTCAAAAAAAAAAAAAAAAAAATGTATAACAAATGTCAAAAGGCAAAAAAGGGCTAAAACAAGGACAAAATGGGACAGTTTATACTACTGTTTTGAGAGTTATAAATTTAAAAGTTGATAAATTTCTATATTACAATTTATAATTACAAAACTCATCATTACAATGATAATTACAATTACAAATCTGCTGATTACATGTTAATGTTTGGCTTAAAAATAGGCAGTTGACCTCTGGCAGAGAAAAAGAGCACTAAAAGCACAGAAATACGAACACATTTACATAGTCACTTAGGTGTCACAAAGGTGCCAGGGCTGTGCAGAGGGGAAAAGCGATCTTTTCAATAAATGATGCTTTATCAAGTGATGACTGTTCTGTAAGGAAAATAATAGATCTGGACCTGTAACTCACAACATAAACAAAATCAATTCCAGATGGATTCTAGATATAAACTGAAGGTAAATCATTTAAGCTTATAGTAGATCACATAGAAAAACATCATTATTAAATAGGTTACTGAAAAAAAAACACTATTTGTAACAAAAAGCACATTAACAATAGATAAAGAACTACAAATCAATAAGATTTGAAACAGGTCAACCAATATTTTTAAATGGGCAAAAACCTGAATAAATATTTCACCAAAAGAAGATATCCAAATGAAAATGAAAGGCTGTGTCCAACTTGATTAGTCAAAAAAAAAGCCAACAAAATCAGCTGGAAGCTGACATCTCCACCTGGTCTCTGCCAGTAATCTCTCCATGAAGCTAGCTAGACTTTCTTCTCAAGGTGCTTGTATCCCAAAAGTGAGGGCTGACCTCTTAGAAGTCAGGCCCAAAACTGGCACAGTGTCACATCAACCTCATTGCAGCCCCAGAACCAGCTACAATTCAACCAAAGCAGAAATAAACTCCACCTCTCAATGGAGGAAGAGACAGAAAATTCACAGCCATCCACAATCCATCATGTCTTCCCACCTCCCTCAATTTTAGGCTTGTCCAAAACTAGCTCTAACATGGAAGTTCATTTCAAATATCCTCTCTTCTATGAATTATTAACCCCTAAACTGAAAATAGATCTTCCATTTCCCCCTATGAACTCTCATTTTGTTTCTACCTTTTTTGAGGCACTTTGACATTTCAACCTTACATTATTTATATGTCTTTTCATCTCTACATTTTAAATAACATTTATTTCTAGTTTCTGACATAAGAAATTTGTTGTGGAAACTGTCAGGATCATTTTCTGAGTAATAAGATCCCCCAATCCCACCCCACTGCTTTATATAGTGTTAAAAAAACATTTCCTAAGTGAAGATTAGAATAAAATCCAGAATTTTCGGATAGTTTGATACTAGGTACTTCTGAGGTTGTTTGGCTTACCTTCTTCTCCATACTCAATCATATTTTCTTTAGCTACAGATAGACAAATGATACTAAATAATGTTGGTATGTATTTTACCAGGCTTATATTTGGATAGAAAAAAATCATAATTAAAAGAACACAATGATGAACACTTATTGAGGTCTTAGCTGTGTGTCAGGCTCAGCTTAACACCCCAGAAGTTTTTGGAGAAAAGGAAGAAATAATCAAGGAACACGAAACAAAGGAAACTAAAGACCCAGAAAACAAATTATTCTACTAGAACCTTGAAAAGCTCAAAGACATCTGAAATTTTGACATAAGATTCAAAAAGCATATAGAGAAGAGAACTTTGGAAAAAGGACATTTTTTTCTCCAAATTAGACTCTGTTCTTTCTATATTTATATGGAGTACTACCTCATGAATTCTTCTTTTCAAAAACAAATACATTAATTGTCTGCCTATTGGAACTTTGGGGGCTTCAAATTACTTTAGTTTAGTTTTTAATATAATGTTAGGATCTTTAACTGCCCTCACAGGAAAAGCCTAACAAAAACTTTATTCTAAAAAACTGTGCTTTAAAAATAAAAAGGAGTGTAGTATGATCCCTGACATCAGAAAATTACACAATCTATTTGAAAAGGTAAAACTAAATATTTGAGGATTGATTAATAGGAAATCTTTTAGTTCAAAAAAAAAAAGAGGTCAGGAAAGGGAGGAATCACTGTGGAATATAACAGCAAAATACAATCTTGTTAAAGGAGTTAGGAATTGAGGTGGAGCTCAAAGACGGGTAGAATTCAGAAAGGTTAACAAAGAACGTTTGAGATTTGAGAAGGTGGAAATTAATAACAGACAAGCAAAGGCATGAAGGCAAAAATGATTACAACCTTTTAACCTGATAGCAAGAAAGAGACTCATCTCACACAAGGCTATATATTGGAGATTATATAGAAATCTATTTCCTGGTTATTGGAAAGTACAATGTAATGGCTAAAGTAGGCTAGATTATTACATGCTCTGAGAGGATGTAGTCACTGTGGTTCAGGCTTGGTAGAACAAACAACCCAAACTGTGAGAGTATTTAATATACTAACAGGACCTTTATAGAGTTTTAACATAGGAAAGT
The DNA here is from genome assembly GCA_963574575.1 of Galagoides demidoff. Lineage (NCBI taxonomy): Eukaryota > Metazoa > Chordata > Mammalia > Primates > Galagidae > Galagoides > Galagoides demidoff. The sequence goes on along the minus strand of CAUYQV010187402.1, from coordinate 20,383 downwards.
TCTTCCCAAAATGTTGGAATAAAATCTTCCTTCGTGTTTGCCATAAGATCAGCATGATTTTCCATAAAGATTTTATTATTTTTGACATGAAGCAAAGGTCAGAGTTTGGGTGTATTATTTGTATCCATGAACACGATGATGTGTGTAGGTGCTTAAATTTCCCAAGTCAAGGTCAGTGGGCAAGTTGGGGCTTCACAAGTGTTGTGGCAACCAATCAATCATTTCATTCCAGAAAGTGGTCAGTTCACTGGAAAATGCTTAATCAACCAAATTTAAATTAAAATAGTTCTGAACTATTTATAAAAAGCAGCCACAGTTTGGGTGTCACCTGTGGCTCAGTGAGTAGGATGCCGACCCCATATATCGAGGGGGTGGTGAGTTCAAATCTGGCCCCAGCCAAACTGTAACAACCAAAAAAAAAAAAAAATGCCAGGCTTTGTGGCAGGCCCCTATAGTCCCAGTTACTCAGGAGGCTGAGGCAAAAAAATTGCCTAAGCCCAGGAGTTTGAGGTTGCTGTGAGCTGTGACACCAGAGCACTCTACCAAGGGTGACATAGTGAAACTATGTCTCAAAAAAAAAAAAAAATCAGTCACAGTTTGTTTAAAGAAAGGTATAAAAATAAACAAGATTTTCTACAAAGACATTTATTCTTTAAACACGAAGGCAAGGTCAGAGTTGGGGTGTGTATGTGTATAGGTGTGCATGTGTGCAAATGTGGGTGTGTTTTAATTTCCAAAGTGGGGGTCCAGGCAGATTAGGATTAAATTGAGTCAAACCAACCAATCAACTTGTCATTTCAGTCCACAAAGTACACAATTCACTGGGAAGGTTCAACCAACCAAGTTTAAAATAAAATATTTACCAATTCATTGTGAAAAGTCACCATAAGCTTATCTAATGAAAGATATTAATTCAAGTATTATTTTACCAGATCCAAGAGCTCATCACTCTATCACAGAAATGAATTTGATTAAATTGATGGGACATATTTCTTACAAAATTTTTTCATTCCTACCTAATGCCTATATTTTCTAGTTGCTTAGAAATTGATTTCCAATTCATAATTTAAAAGTCCAGCAAAAATGCCAAATGAAAAGTTTTCATCAATTACTTTTCATTTTATAAATATGGTTTGAAAACACTTTGTTAATTTTACAGAAAGTCATTAGGTTAAATAAATCACTTTTAGGTCCATTTACTAATGGAGTCAAATAATTCCAATATATAATTTACTTCTAAATGCCTCAGAGTTTCAGGAAGGTATTAATAAGACCCTGGCTTTCCATATCTTAAACCAAACATTAAGTCTGATCATTGCTTTCCTGAGTCTTAGAAAAACAAATCATGAAAGTTATAATGGACTTTTTGGAAAGGTAATAGCATAAGGGTATGTCTACAAAATTGCTTTCTTTGATTTCCAACTTATAATAAGAAATGTTAAGCCTCTGCTATAAAGTCCACAGAACATCTATTAGGTACATATTTAGACAATATTGAGAGGTTGAGCCAAGCCCAACCTCCTCAGTTTATGAACAGGTGAAACATGATTTAAAAAATCCAAAGATTACTCCCCTCTTTATTTGCTTAGTGTTGAAAAAGCCAGAAAATACTCAGCATAGGGTCTGCTCTTCTAATTAATAAGAAATTAGAATTTAAATAGATAAGAAATGGCTTTTCCAAACAGCACCCTGTTATTTATGATTTGTCCTTTTAATCAAGGGTGGTGTCATCTTAGAACAAAAGTTAACCTGGAGAGTATGAGAACCATCCTTTTGTGTTTTTCTCTGAGGTTTTAAAATTTTTTAAACTGGAGGCAAGCCTGCTTCTCTGTGTTAGAGGTCTGCCCTGGTTTGTGATGTGAGCATTTCATTTCCACTTACTGACCTTTGGGGGATATTAATGGACACTAGAAAGAGAATATCTCAACTAAAAAAAAAGTAGGGAATTTAAAAAGGAGGATCTGTTTAGAAAAAAAAAAAGGAAGGAAAAGGAATAGAGAGAAAGGAAAAAAGAAGAGAAAGAAAAGGAGGGGAAGGAAGAGGAAGGAGAGAAGGACAGAGGAAAGAAGGAAGGGGAAAGAAAGGAAGGAAGGCAGGAAGGAAGGAAGGAAGGGAGGGAGGAGGGGATGGAGAAGAAGAGAAGAAGGAGGGGAAAAGGAAAGAAAGAAAAAACTAGAATCTCTAAACATAAATGGAGATTTACTCAAGAGCAAAAATTTTGAAGTATACATACCTTGAACCAAAGAAATTTTAAAGAACACTATGACTTATAAAGATGAAAATAGAATAAAATGGAAAAGGAGCTGATATCCTAAAGAGAAAATAGTGACACTGAGGAAGTTCAAAATATTTAGAAATAATAAAGAGTAGAAATAACAATGGAGAAAAACCAACCTGTAACATGGAGTGCAAGTTTTAGAAAATCACAGAAGAAATATGAAGGTGGGATATAAAAACAGGATAGCCAGAGATGCAGCGGTGATCCAACTGCCCCCTCTAAAGAAAACAGCAGGATGAAGGGAATTCAAGAAACTTCATTCAAAGTAATAACTGAAATAACATCTGAAGTGAAAGAAACAGGATCTGAAGAACAAAAGGAGTCACTGTTCTATTAGAAAAAGGCAAAGAATGACAAACTCTGAGACATAGTCTAGTGAAGTTATTGAATGTCTGTGTTAAAGGCAGCCAAACAATAAAAAATGGGTCACCAACAAAGGAAGAGGTAAAAAACAAACAAACAAAAACGCTGAGTTAAGGATTCTTGTTAGCAGCTTTAGATGCAAGGAAATTGTAGAACAATTCTGCACTTTTGGAAGAAAAAAAGATTTGAATCTTATGGTTAAATTGATATTCAAACATCTAGACAATAGGAAATGATCTCAAAATGTACAAATCTAAAAAAGTATATCTCCTGCGTATCTGGGTAACTTTGAAAAAAAAAATCCACTTATCAACACAATCCTGCCAATATAGGATTTTACCAAATCTAGATCATTCCAGATAAAACCTACAGGAATGAGAAAGTGACGGAATGAAAAATGTTTGATGAGTATTAAATTCATTTGAGCATAAAACCAAGGCTAAATAACTAATCAGCAAAATATAAAACAATGTAGTCACTCTAATTCCTGAAAGAAAAACTCTATCACATGGAAGGTGGAGAATGATAATAAAACACTCAGAGAACACCACAATATTTATCAGGATCTGGACATGAAACAGCATTCTCAAAAAAACTTAAATAAGCATGGGCTGCCGAGCACCCATGTATAAGCAACAGCAAGAAGGCATTAATACCTTTAGATTATATTCCCCACTACTCCCTCCAGGGGAGCCTACTAGTTCTCTGCCCCATGGATGTTAGACTTGGCCCTTTACCCATATGGGTCAAGCTGAAATGAAATTGAGCTGAAATGTCACAAAACAGATGAGAAGAACCTTTTGAAGCTCCTTCGTGCTTCTTCCTCACTTGGATTTCAGTTTAGACACCAGGACTAATCACCACAGCCCATCCACAATGGACATGCACCACAAACAAAAAATAACCTTTGGCTGTTAGTCACTGATACTTGGGAGTTATTTTTCTATGGCAGCAAATCTAGCTCTTTCTCACTAGCATATTACTCCTAAGCCAGAAGAGGAAAGGGAGAGGTGGGCTGTTTTCAGAGTTTAATAATAAGAGAGGGAATTGTGGAAGAAGACGACCTGAAGTCCCAGAGGCACACAGCACAGAGCAGAACCGTAAGGAGGCTGGAGACGGAATCACTACCCCAACTTCTGTCTCTTCCTGCCTTCTCTCCTACTTCCTGCTTGTGGCTGGATTTCCCATAAGCAGATGCTGAGTTTGCACAGACTTTTTTAGGAATCAATACCTGTAATGGGAAGTGGGGAGAAGTGGGATTACACAGAGAAAGATGTGGAATGCAGCGATGCAGATAGCAAACTGCAAAATCTGAGCCAGTCCATTGGGGAGCTCTGGAACAAAAATTATCCTTCAGAACATTCCACACAGGACCCAAACGATCAACCATATATCCATCACGCCAGCCCTGAAAAGGCCACTGGTATGAGCTAGTTGATGTCTACTGGCTGAGCCATTTTATCTACTTGATTGTCTAGTTCTTTCACAGTGAATGGTCTCTGGTGGGCAGTAATGTGATACACTCATACATACATACAAACTATGTTTATATTTCATCGATTGCTGACAGTACAGACATTATTTTAAGCAGCCATCAACATTTTTAAATGTAATGTTTAGTCCACAAAATAAAGCTCGATAAATTCTTATATTAGAAATAGTGCATTAATAAGCTGTCTAACAATGATGCCTTAAAATTAGGAATGAGAAACATATGTATAAAGAAACAATACAGTAACAGATGTTGCAAATTCTTAAATTTCCTGGAACAACTTTTTAGCTAAAGGGTAAATCCAAGCAAAAATGTCTAGAAAAATAACAATCTGTGCACTAAGTGCCAAAGCTGTGACACATAACCAAAGCTGTACTTAGGACCTTAAAATTGTTTTAATGTGGAACAATAAAAAATTAATAAACCATTCTACTTAGGAGTTTCTGAAAAACAACAGTCACAGAAGAGAAATCAGAAGAAAGTCATTAAAGACGAAACCAGACAGTAATTAATTTTTAAAAAGAAAAGAAGTAGAACTAATAAATTCAAGAAGTGCTTCTTAAAAAAAAGAAAATACACCAGGTAAAATACCAGCTAGCTTAAATTTAAAAACAAGAATAAAAGATAACCAATAATACAAGAAAATATGACCTAGAAAGGCGCAACAGCCATAGGTCAAGTCAAAGAAATGTGGTTAAAGGAAATAAAAGTTATCAAAATGGAGACAAGATCATATTGAAAGCTTAAGTCAACCAATAGCTATAGGGAGAAAACTGAAAACAAAGAAGTCTGTTTGTTTTTTAATTTTTATTTAAATCATCGCTGTGTACATTAATGCAGTCATGGGTACAGTGTGCTGGTTTTATATACAATTTGAAATATTTTCATCAAACTGGTTAACATAGCCTTCATGGCATTTTCTTAGTTATTGTGTTAAAACATTTATATTCTACATTTAGAAAGATTCACATGTACCCTTCAGAGGTGAATTTTTCTTTCTTTTGTTTGTTTGGTGAGATAGAGTCTCACTTTGTGCCCAGGCTAGTGTTCTAGAACATCAGCCTAGCTGACAGCAATCTCAGGCTCCTAGGTTCAAGCCTCCAGAGTAGCCGGCACTAGGGATGCCACCACCATGCCTGGGTGATTTTTCTATTTTAAGTAGAGATGGGTCTTGCTCTTGCTCCGGCTAGTCCCAAGCTTCTGAGCTCAAGAGATCCTCCTGCCAGGTCCTCTTGCCACCTTGGCGTCCCACCCAGTCCTAGGATTACAGGTATGAGCCATGGCATCAGGCCACAGAGGTGGATTTTTTAAACCTTCACGAAAGAGATAATTGATATGTGTTTAAACTCTTCCAAGGCTGGAGAAAGAAGAAAAGTTGCTCTCATTTTTTATTAAGCCAAAATAATGATTCAGATCCTACCAAAGATAGTTTAAAAGAGAAAACTGCAAAACATTTCACTCCTGAATATTGGTACAAATGACCCACATATGCATAGAATGTTAGCAAGTAAAATTTAGTGTTACTTGATAGTGTTAACACCAGGATCAAGTGGCATTACTGCAGGACTGAAAGGTTGTCTCGTTGAAATAAGTCATCATGTAATAAACAAGAAGAAAAATTGTTATCTTCACGATAAACACTAAAAGCATTTGATACCATTCACTATTCACACACATTCCTGAAAAGGACTCCTATTAAAATAGGAATAGAAGGATATCTGACATTTTGAAATTATGAGTTCCCCAAATCAAAAGCTAAAATATAAAAAACTAGAAACCTTACCATTAAAAATGGTGACAAAACAGGGTGGCACCTGTGGCTCAGTGAGTAGAGTGCTGGGCTCAGATACCAAGGGTGGTGGGTTCGAACCCAGCCCTGGCCAAACTGCAACCATAAAAAAAAAAAAAGTAGCCAGGCATTGTGGTGGGTGCCTGTCATCCCAGCTACTTGGGAGGCTGAGACAAAAGAATCACCTAAGCCCAAGAGCTGGAGGTTGCTGTGAGCTGTGACACAGCACTCTACTGAGGGTGACAAAGTAAGACTCTACCTCAAAAAAAAAAAAAAAAGGAAAATAGTGACAAAACAAAGCTTCCGATTTTTTGACATTTTTATGACTTGCTAGTCAATGTAATAAGAGAATGAAAAAAAGTGCATTAGTATTCCCAGGTTGCCATAACCAAATTCACAGCCTGGGTGATGTCAGCATCAGAATGTGTTTCCTCCCAGTTCTGGAAGCTGGAAGTGCAAGACAAGGTGCTAGCAAGGCCACTTTCTGTTCTGCAGATGGTCACCTTCTCCCCGTGTCCCCACAGGGCAGAGAGGGGAGCAAGCTGGAGTGTCTCTTAGCAGGACACTAGTCCTGCATCAGATCAGGACCCCATCCTTAGAATCTCATCACCCTAAATACTTCCTAACTCTCAGCACAGTAACAGTAAGGGTGAGAGCTTCTATAGATAATTCAGTCCATAGCAAGAACTATTAATATTGGAAAGGAAAGGCAACATTATAATTACTTTTTAAATTGTATAGCTATTTATCTGAAAAAATCCCAGAAGATCAATTGAAAATTCCTAGGGGAAAAAAAAAACCATTCAGTACTCTTGCTACTAAAAATTAAAATACATTGTTACAGCTAACCAATATAATAGAAATAGCCTACATTCACAAAAGAAAGAAAGTTGTAGATAGCCATAAAAAAAAAAAAAGCCAAAAGAATATGGTAGGCCCAAATGCTTACACTATAAACTTCCCGGAAGAAAATAAAGGACGACTTAAAAGAGGAAGCAAACTTTCTTCTTTGACAGAAATACTCAAAATTTTAAAAATTCAAGATTTTTTTTTTTTTGAGACAGTCTCACTATACCACCCTTGGTTGTGTCACAACTCATGGCAAACTCAAACTCTGGGGCTTCAGCAATTCTCTTGCCTCAGCCTTCTAAGTAGCTGGGACTACAGGTGCCTGCTACAACACCTGGCTATTTTTTTGGTTGTAGTTGTCACTGTTGTTTGGCAAGCCCAGGCTGGGTTCGAACCCACTAGCTCTGGTGTACGTGGCTGGCACCCTAGCCGTTGAGCCACAGGTGCCGAGCCCCAAGATCTTTCTTAATGTTTAAATCCAATCCAATGCCAATCAAAATCCTAATAAAATTTGTGGCTAGCTTACCCTCTTTGGATGTCTATAGACTGGAAAAAGGGAATAGAGCAAAATTATTCTTTTCTCTGGAGAAATAAGCACATCATGTAATAAAGAGACATGTATCCTACTAAACGCAATGATACAGGATCTGGAAAAAGGCAAGAGATCAATGTAACATGGCAAAGAGTCCAGAAATATGTGTGAGCCAAGCTGGGTGTGGTGGCACGCCCAATAGCTATGAGCCTGTGTATAGCATGTATCTTAATGTATGATAAATATGGCATTTGAATCAATGATTGAAATACAGAAAATGGAAAAAACCACTCATTACCACTTCACTTTTACATCAAAGACAGCATCAGATAAATAGAACGTATACATTTTAAAAACCAAATACTAGAATGAGACAAAAATACGGGTGCACTCACTGTTACTCTGTTTATAGTTTGGAGGGGAAAGCCTTTCTGAGCATGACACCTAGAGCATAGGGGGAAAGTGTCATAGAGGTAAAACATCAAAATGATATTTTTTACAGACACACAAAAATAGCTTAAAAAACCTTTTAAAAAATAAATATTATTTGTAACACATGTCAAAAGGACTAATATCCCCAGTATCTCATGAGTCAATAAGAAAAGGGAAAACACCACAATAGTAAAATAAACAAACAATGTGAACAGGTATTTCCTAGAAGAGGAAAGAAAATGGGCACTAAATATATGGCAAGGTATTCGGGCTCACTAATAAAGAAATACAAACAAGATGGTGTGATGCAGTTCTTCCCGAACCAGACTGGCAAACCCTGCATTGTGAGCCTATGTGTGAGAAACTGGTTCACTGTTTGGTACCTGGTTAAGTGCAATTTATCTGAATGTATCAAAACTGTAGAAGGGCATACTCTCTGACATACCCATTCTAATTTCAAAGCTTTACTCCAAGAAGAAAATTCAGTCTCTGTAGCAATATGTCTATGAGGATTTTTGTAAAAGAATCCATATCATTTTTTACAACCATGAAAATTTGAGAAACACTTAATACTATTCCTCAGTAAGAAAGCCATTAAGCATGTGGTGGTCCACACATCCAAGATAAGGCTTTTCTTATAGGATGTTTCTTACCCTTTAAAGTGGGAAGGGAGGGGGGGAGGATGGGTGGAGGGAGGGTAATCGGTGGGCCCACACCTACGGTGCATCTTACAAGGGTACATGTGAAATTTACTAAATGTAGACTATAAATGTCTTAACATAGTAACTAAGAAAATGCCATGAAAACTATGTTGTCCAGTTTGATGAAAATATTTCAAATTGTATATAAAACCAGCACATTGTACCCCATGACTGCATTAATGTACACGGTGATGATTTAATAAATAATAATGATAATAATAAAAAGAAAAAAATAATGGGCTCATGCATTTTCATGTGAAATTGACAGGGCAAGATTATAAAACACCTGTACCAGATCATCTTGTTTCTTAAAACAAATATACCCATAAATAATATTAAGTGTAGCAAGATGAAAAGTATGGGGTTTATTATTATGGGCATATTGGATTATATCACAGTATAACTGGGAAAATGTTTGCCTACATGTTAACAATGATTTATAGGACTTGAGTGATTTTTAGTTTCTTCTTTTGTATTTTTACTATTTAGTATTGCTTGAACTCTTTTACAATGACTCTGTTTATTTTTATAAATAAAAAGAAATAAAGACTCTAATTGGTGGGGAAAATATTCTGAAAGAGGATAATTTTGTTACTCGTAAAGTTAGAGAATATTACTCATGGGGTCATATATGATCACCCTCTTATACAGGCTTCACTAACGCCCTTGTGTAAGTTATAATAATAAGAGACAAAATGTGATTTTGAGTTATCACCTTCTATTTGATCATTAATTTCTTAAAGACAGGACCATTTCTTGTTAGCCTTTCTTGCAGATCTCAACATAGGGAAGTAGTCAATAAACATTTATTGAGTGGAATCAATTATACTTCTGCAAAACACAAAATATTATAATCTTTATATCTACCCTCATAAAACTGAAATTTGCAAAGAGTTTACATTTTCGAATCATCCTAGTTTACAAAAGGAAAGCGCTATGACTTTCCCATGGCATAAATCTCAAGAATAATTTTTACAATAGGATTTTCACTGATATTCTCAGAATACTGAATAGATTTATAGGGTTTTAAGTGAATTAAAATGCATCTAGAAGAGCTCTAGAGTTTAAAGATTGTACAATCAAACCTCTTACACACAGCTTTTCTCGTCAATAAATGAAAAAAAAAATGTCTGTTTTCATCCGTAACTCTGTTCAAATAGCAGAAGCTTGGTTAAAAAAGTAATTTTTACATGTATCTGGGATGATAGAAAGCATAAATATTTTCCTGATAACTGTCATTCTGTACCTCTGTATTTTCTGTAATGTGCATCTATGTTGATTGAGGACATTTTCTAATTTTGCAAATTATCAGCATGACTCAATAAAAAAATAAACTCAAATAACTTTGAACACCTAACTTGTAATATTTTTAAATATGCCTTGAGCTGGAACAATTAGATGTTTGAATTACTTACTCTGAATGCTAATGTATGAGTACTTTTCTCCTGTTCCACATTCATCTCTCTATATATAAACTATTTAAGTCACAGTATAATTATGGAATACGTTAGTAGAAGGAAGGCAAAGTGTTTTATCAATGCCTGTAAGCATCATTTACATTAGCATCTGTTACAGAGTTGGTTTTAAATTTTACTTCTAGAGGCTGAGAAATCCATAGGTCACACACCTCAGTATTTTCAGACGATCATGCCATAGGACTAAACCTGTGTGTGAACCTTCCTTTGTTGCAACATGCTTTTGAAATCGTCTAAAGATATAGACATGATATTTTTATGATGTTTTTATCTTCCTGATTTCTTTAGCTTCTGTTAGCTGTGTAAATTTTCTTGGGCTTTGTTGGCTTGCTCGTTTGTGTTGTTTTGTTTTTAAATACACGTCAGTTCCTACTACCTGTTTATGTACAGGGCCTTTACCCTTGACCTGTCAATTCTCTGCTGTTTGGCAATAAACGTAGCTTCTCTGAAATATGGAAATACGGAGTCAGATTTGCCAGTATTATGATTGGCCTGTCAGTGTTGATAAAGCAGCACCAAATATTACCAGGCAATTGCAGATCTCTGGGCAAAACACCGCAGTAGGGAGGAGGGGGCCAGCCTCACAAGAAAACGTGTTAGACGTCTCTTCGTCAATTAAAAAGAAAGAGTAGTCTGTGATATCTCTTTGCATTTCATATCTTCTTTCATAGGTGAAAAATGTATTGAACCTTAGAGATTACAGGAGGACAAGACTATAATAATAATACTAGTTTTTTAAAATATGCTTATGTAGTTAACTTGACTTTTTCAATTGCTAGTATATACGTATATAGATCCCAAAAGATGACTTCAGAATTTGGGTTTTCAGAAATCTTTGCCAGGCTAAACTTCAGTCAGTGCACCCCCAGGGGGCTGGAGAGAAGTGGTGTGTCGATCCAGGGCCAGATTTTAGTCAACACAACTGGCCTGGCAGGAGGACAGAGGACTCATAGAACCAGGATCCCTAAGGCTTTCTTCCTTTCTCCTGTCTTCATCCCATTCCCATTCATTCTCCTTCCTCAAGCCAAGGCCAGGGACAGAGGGTAGAGGGGAAAGGCAGCATATGCTTAGGGTCAAGTTTTTGACCGACACACCTTTGAAATTTGGTTACATATGAAGGGAGCAGAACAAATCAGTAAATATATCAAGAACAGTAGCTTCGTCACGTAGGAGAAGAGAGTCACATAGATTGTAGCAATAGGGAAGACGGGAGCGAACCATGTGGTGGTGGAGGTATCAGTGTTAATTAATGCTTTTAATATAGATGGATAGACAGACAGACAGATAAGCTAGGAAGGATAAAATTTTTTCCAAACTTTGTCTTCTGAGAGGGCCCTGAAAGCCACAAAAATTTTGAGCACACCTAAGGATAATGCCTTACTTTGAAGTTCTGATCCCTATAACCTACGATTGTGTAACATGGCCTATTTCAGGCAATTACTAGTATTTTTGTGTGTGTGCTTTTATAACATCATAAATCCAGTTGAAGACATTTCTCCAAAGAATACATATAAATGGCCCAACAGATACATGAAAAATGTTCTGTGTCACTGATCATCAGGGAAATGCTAATCAAAACCTCAATGAGATAGTACCTCATACCTGTCAGGATGGCTGGTATTAAAAATGAACAAATGAAGGACAAGAATTCCGGAAAGGACGTGGAGAAATCGGAAGCCTTGCACACAGTGATGGGAGTGCAGAATGGTGCAGCTCCTGTGGAAAACACTAGGATAGCTCCTCAAAAATTAAAAATGCAACTACCAGATGATCCTGCAGCCCCACTTCTGGGTCTTTATTCAAAAGAATTGAAATCAAGATCTGGGAGAGACTGTGACATTCCTATGTCCATTGCAACACAATACCCAAAATGTGAAGAAACCTGAATGTCCATCAACAGGTAAATGAATAAAGAACACTGATGTGTACATACAATGGAATATTATTCAGCCCTTGAAAATGAAGGGAATTCTGCAATAAGGTCAACATAGGTAGACCTTGAGCACAGTATGCTAAGGGAAATAAACCAGTAATAATAACAAAAATGTAATCATTTTATAAAATAATAAGAATAGCCAACAAGTAAAAAGTCACATACTACATGATTTCGCTTCTGTGAGGGATCTACAATGGTCAGATTCATAGACTTAAAGAATAGGTTGGTGGTTATCGGAGCTGAGGGGCACATGGGAAATTCCCATCAATGTGCATAACATTTCAGTCAAACAAGATTAATAAACTTTAGAGATTGTAAAGTTTGAAGGTTGCGCCTATAGTCAATAATAATGTATTACCCCCTTACAAGTTTGTTAAGAGGGTAGATCTCATGTTCAGTGTTCTTAACACAGCAAAATAAAATAAAATAACAAGTACCATCCAAAAAAAAAATTAAAAACACAACCTTAGCACTCAACTCATGGTTTGTAAATACTATCCAATAAAAGGAACTAGGACTTCTTCAATGGCAGGGTTTGGGTTTGAGGAAGGAAAATAGTTGCATGGGTCTGGAATAGGCTGTTCTGATAGAAAGTAAAGACGCTCACAAATAATGATGGGAGCTTGTCCAAAAGACACAGGATTCAGCTTGAAGGGTCAATTTGAACATCAAAATAAATTATGATGATAATGAAATATAATTACTTGAGTAAAGCAGATATCCATGAAGCTCCATTGTCATAAATATTGTATGTTACATATTTCTAACACATGAATTAAAAGGAGATAGATGGAGGGAAAAGAGATGCATTGGGAGAATGATGACTAATAAATATATAAGGGATAGTAAATTTAGAATATTATCATGTAGTAACCAGTAACCATAACAATAACAGGTTCAGGAATGATCAATCAGAGAATGCTAAACAGGGGCGGTATAAGTTTGATAAGGAACTGAATATATAGTCTCAATGTGTCTTTCCATAAAATTATTTTTATTAATTAGTAAGTACAATATACTGAATAATTAACTTCATCTTGGAGAAAATTGGCAGACTTCATCTTAAATAAGTAATACACATTAATAATACAAGTAATAGTGCAAATTGTCATTTTTGCCTCCTGATACGCTACGATGAGGACGACGAGAAGAACACAACATCACGTCAGTGGTTCTCCTGTCAAAACTGCGAGAAATCACGAGGAGACATCAGACAAACACAAAGAGGGATAGTCGGGAAAAGGAACAATTTTAGGCTTTTCAAGAAGGTCAAAGACACAAAAAGTAAAGGAAGTCTGAGGACTCATGTAAATTGAAAGAGGCTAAAGGAACAATGCAGTCCAGCACAGCCTCCTGAACTGGACCCTGGACTTAAAAATGCCATTATTGGGATAATCGGTGAATATGATTGGAGTCTGAGGATCCCAAGGCAGCGTTAGATTCAACTTAATGTTCACAGCTGCTCTGTGGCTATTTAAGAGAGTGTCATTGTACTTAAGAAAAGCACACTGAAGTATGCATTATTCTGCAACTTATTTTCAGTGATTTTACAGGAGCACTAAGGATTATTTCTGGAACTTATATGTAAATTTGAAGTTGGATCAAAAGAAAAAAGTAAAACAAAGAAAATATTTTAACCAAAATTTGCTGTCAAATTTAAAAATCCCAAAGTCATGGCCATGCTGAGAATGCTCGTGTGGGCCCAGGGAGAAGATGCCGCCACGGGTCCTGGCTCCTAATTCTGTTGGGTTTGGTTCATTTGGGGGGTTTGTTTTGTTTTTTGACATAATCCTCCCTGAGGAGGCATGATTTTGCCATTTTCTTCACCTGAAGTTAAAGGCCATGTCGTCATCATACATCCATTGTATTATGGAGGTTTCTAGTATTTACCTAATCTTATTTTCCCCTTCTGGTATTTCTTTTATTAAGATAAAAATAATAATTATGAATTGGGCTGCAGTAAACATTCTGGTGCAGATGTCTTTGTGGTAAAATGATTTTTGTTCTTCTGGGCAGTAATGGGATCGTGGGTCAAATGGAAGGTGAACTTTTAGTTCTTTGAGCATTCTCCATACTTCTTTCCTTAGAGGTTGTATTAGTTTGCAGTCCCAACAGCAGCCTAGAAGTGATCCTTTGTCTCCACATCCAAGCCAGCATCTGCAGTTTGGGGATTTTGTGATGTGGGTAATCTTACCAAGTTAGGTGATATCTCAGAGTGGTTTCTATTTGCATTTCTCTGATGATTAAAGACAATGAGCATTTTTTCATGTGTTTGTTGGCTATTTGTCTGTCCTATTCAGAGAAGTTTCTGTTCAAGTCTCTTGCCCACAAAGAAATGAGGCTGTTTGCTCTTCTCTTATTGATTCATTTGAGTTATCTGTAGATTTTAGTTATCAGACCTCTGTCAGAATGATAACAGACAAAAAATCTCCCATTTTGAAGGCTGTCTCTTTCCTTTAGTTGGGCAGCAGCTTTTTAGCTTAATCAAATCCCAGTAATTTATTTTTGGTATTGCTGAAGTTCATAATTGCCAAGTCATGGAAGCGACTCAAATGCCAGTCAACCCATCAATGGATTAAATAATTATGATGTATGTATACCATGGAATAATATTCAGCCATAAAAAGATGGAGACTTTACTCTTTTGTATTTACCTGGATGGAGTTGAAACAGGTCCTTCTTGGTAACGTATCTCAAGAATGGGGAAAAAGTATCCAATGTACTCAATACTGTTATGAAACCAATATATAAATACACCCTCATACGAATGATAAACCACAAATACAGTCTAGCAAGGGGGAGCGGAGAAGAGGCAGGAGGGAGAAAGAGGAGGGAAATGGGTGGCAGGAGGGAGCGTTTTGGGTAGGATCTCACCTAATATGCACAATGCAAGGTATGTTTTAATTTTAAATATTAAATAAATTTTAAATGACTTACCACAAAAAATAAGTAAGTGAGGCAATGGCTGTGTTCATTAGTTTGATTTAAGCATTCCACATTGTATATCAAATCATCACATTGTACCCCATAAATGTTATGATTTTAATTAAAAATTAATTAATCAATCAATTAAATAATTATTTTTTAAAGATAAAAAAGTTGTCCCTCAAATGACTGGTTTTTGATTAGTGCTTAGTAAGAAATGGAGCATTTTGTTTAAACAAAATTTGCTGTTATTTTGACATGTTATATTTTATGAAAAATCTATTGGCACATTTTCCTGCCTTTAGAAAAATAAAAAGGTCTCCTGAATACAGCTTTTACTGAAGAAGATCTTTTTGCATCTCATATTGGAAATTTCCCCATCCCTTATCTAGATCAAAGAAGTTGCAGTATTTTTAGTTACTGCTATCAAGTCATTTGATGACAACTTTTTCTAAAATTTCTAAACAATAAAAAAATTCCATAATTTAAACATTCTGGTAAAGTAGACTTCAAATTTAAAACCAAAAGTAAACTGTGATTATATGATTCCATTATTTAACTATCGGTATAACATTTGTCAGTGTTACGTGACATTAAGATTTAAAAATAAAATTATTGTGTGCAAGCGGTTCCTTTTATTTTTAAAATTCTTCATTGGAATAAAGTTCTTAAGTATGAGCTAAAAGAAAAGATATTTAAATTAAACCAGGCTGCCTTAATTCCCCAGGGGAGTGATGAACTAGCATTTTAATTACTAACAAATTTAATTATTCAACCCAGGTGTAAACCATCAAAAGTTTAGCGCCCTCCTCTGCTTTAAGCCAGTGTATTGCATTTGTATGAAAATATGATGCCATCAATTTCTAATCTAGCATTCAAGTTCAGAAAGCTGTTGAGTTTGCACTGGGGTTACATTATTAAGTTCCAACTATAAATTCCCAGAACATTAACGTTATCAGTCGTTACTGTAAAGACAATATGTCCCCCCCAAAGGTTCAGCTCTATTGACACAGCCCACTTTCACTCTTTACAGTTTTTTTTCCCCTTGTTAGGACTTCCTCAAATGGCATTTTTATTTTTCATGGCAAAAATCTAATGAAATGAGTACATTTCCTTACTGGAAATAGATTTGTTATGTAAACAGTTATTAGAACCATATAATCTATATCTGTAAGCACTGCTCCTGTGACTTTTCAAATTTAATGAAACTGTCTGTTCAATATGGCTTTCGTGGACATGCATGGTTCTGTCAGTCCTCAAAATAATAAGGCAGGGCTCCCAAAGACAGATGGCAGCTGCCAAGATTACAATTACATTTTATTGATTTAAACTCTAGTAAAATATTAGAATATTTTATCTCCTTGAGAACAACATGAAAATACACTAGTGAAATTAAAAGTTCAGATGAGAGGCATTTTTAAAATCTTCATCTGGGTCAAATTTCCATCTTTCTTATTTTAGTGAATGTTTTTAGTGCCTTTATTGGAATGAGGAGAACCAGTTTGGAAATGCTTTGGTATTTATGTTTGATTCTCCTTCTACATTGGCTATAATAAGATTGATTTACTTACTGTCTGATTAGCTAGACACCCTTCCATTATAAGTAATATAGACCATTTGTTAGTAATACTATTTACGTTCACTTTTTTATAAATACACACTATTTGTAAGTAATAAGTGTGTTTACCTGTTGTAATGTCATTTGACTTTGATTGATTAGCCTAATAGTTCTAAAATATTTCTTTTTTTTCTTAAGCATTATACAACTTTAGATTTTGTTTCATTCAGACTGTGCCTTCTACCAATTTTGCTGCATTTTGAGATGAGATTTTATGTTAACTATATGCCTCAAAAGAAAAATTAATCTTTGGTAATCATTTTTACCATAGAAAAAAATATCTGCCATATATCAAATCTACCCAGCTTTGAGTTTTGATATCGACAGTTTTCTCATTCAGGGAAAGGACTCACTGTTTAAGACGTTTAATCAAGAGCTGGGTAAGGACAGAATGAGTTGCTGTAGTCGCAACTTACACCAGAGTCACACTATAGTGCCCTCCTGTGGAGGTTTGTTTAAAATTCCATTTTTGTGCCCACAAGAATGATTTTCAAGCTAAGTGACAAAGTTACCACATTCCAAATTAGCGTCGTTCAATACAGTTTGGTCATTGTTTTCTTTGTAACTAGAAATCAAATTACTTTTAAAATATAAAAAGCATTCACTGTACAGAAGATTCAGAGTTCAAAATACAGGTCGAGACATGTTAGCTTGTCTACGTTTCTTAATTATTCTATTGAAGTGGATTTTTCCTTGATTTTTTATTAAAACAACCAAATAGTGAAGAGAAAACATACTCAGATCTTTAACTCCGAAGGTGAACTCTTCAGCTGAGACATTTTCCATTTTATGTAATGAGAACAATTTTCTTATTAAAAGCATCAAGACTATAATATTATAAAAACACAAAAAAGACAACAAAAGTTTAGACTATACATTCATTTATAGCCATCCAAAAATGTGCAAAATGTGGCTTTTTTCAAACTGTTACGCTTCTCCCCAGGACAAGTTCAAGAGGTAACCTTTTTTCTGAGGACAAATGAATGTTACTTATTAGGCATTCATTTCAAAATAATTTGGTTCATTCGTTTTTCATCTCAGTCCTAAACTTCCTTTTACTCTTAGTTTCAGAGGTACAGAAATGTGAACTTTATCCTATGCAGCATACACACCCTCATATATATCTCAAGACCTTTTTACCCTTTTGTATACGTTTGTAATTAAGTTCCAGCATTTACAAAATTCCCCATCAGTGGATTCGGGTGTCTGATATTTCCTGTTATAGTTACTCTTCCTCCCTAGGCTCCTGCTTCACTGCCCAATCTTTTTAAGTTGGCTAATGTCAAGAATTCCTGTTGACTCAAAACCTAAAACCCATCCTCCTTAAATGGGAAATTAAACAGATATTAAGAATCACTAGAACCTCATTAAGGCCCTCTTTGAGAAGTAGGGAGGGGGAACGAAACTAAAAAGAGTTAAGAGAAAAACCAGAAAGCTATCTGCAGTGTTTTATGTCAACAAGAAATACAATGGATTTTTGTCTCTTCACATAAATCTCTTTAAATCTGTCTCCTGCAAATGGGAAAGGAAAACACTGGGTTTTCAAAGTTTAAATGTCTGTAATTACAGACTATTAGGTAACTGGCAGTGTTCATAACTAGAGGAGTAAGTGGAGCTCTTTTCTGAAGGAATCACTATGATCAAAGAGATTTATGAGTAAGCTCATCCAAACTAGAAATGTTGGATAAAAATCTTAAAATAAAAACAAAAATAGGATGAGAAAATGTAGAACGGGTGGAAGGTGGTATTGGTTTCCTTTAGTAAAAATGACTTAATTTGTGAGACAAGATTAGATCAGGAACATAACTGAGAAACTGATCCCAACCTAAAAGTAACCTTAAAATTCCAGATAAACCAGGCTTAGCACTGAGCACTCTTTTTCTCTCTCTAAAGCAAATCCAGAAGAATAAGATTTTCCAAGTGTAGGAATGGATGAAGTCTATCGATGAGCAAAAGAGAAAGCAAAGCTACCTTTGTAGAACCATCTAAAATCAATGGAATAAAATTGGGAACCAGCAAGGAAGTGTCCCTGGAAAGGATCCAGGATAAGCCCCCAAAAGGCATTTACAAAGTAAATGAGCCTCATATGGTCCATGGTCAAAAAAGACACGCAGACTCAGAATTCAACTTTTTCATAAAGCTAATTGAGTATCAGCAAGAACTTCATCTGCTCTCTTCTGAGACTCCACGCAGGTCTGAGAGCAGTTTTCTGTCAGTAAAATCAGATAAAGTCATCAAAGTGAAATCATCTAAGACTCAGTAATTGTAATCCCTAAGTCTTGACTCCCACTTTCCCACTGGTACCAATACAGTCTGGTTATTCCCCAAACCAACTTTGCTGGAGCATCTGCTATCCCATAGATGTCCTCTTGCAAAAGATGAAGCCTGTGCCTTCAAGGAGTTCACCATAGATCTGTGAATATTATCATTATCTACCACCCACATTTCTTCCAGGAAATATTTTTTTAATCCTAAATGACTTTTTACTTTCTACTTCCTCCATCCCATGAGCCAGGGCAAAAGTTGCTGCAAAGGCTTGTTGAGAGTTGCGGCTAAGAAGAATGAGCAACCAGGTAAAACAAGTGAGGAAAGACAAGATTTAAAGAGGTGGTAGCAGTGCTGATTCCCTCTTCCTATAGTCCCTTTCCTTAACAGTCCTGAAATGGGGTTCAGAAATCCCAGCAAAGCCGTCGCAGCCATCCAAAACTTGACCATGTAGCTGAATCACCTGTAGTGCTTTTAGAAATAGGCTGTCGGCTCGGCACCTGTGGTTCAATCGGCTAAGGCACCAGCCACGTACACCTAAGGTGGCGGGTTCGAATCCCCAGCCCGGGCCCGCCAAACAACAATGATGGCTGCAACCAAAAAATGGCCGGGTGTTGTGGCGGGCGCCTGTAGTCCCAGCTATTTGGGAGGCAGAGGCAGGAGACTCGCTTGAGCCCAGGAGTTGGAGGTTGCTGTGAGCTGGGATGCCACAGCCCTCTACCCAGGGGGTTAGCTTGAGGCTCCGTCTCAAAAAAAAAAAAAAAAAAAGAATTAAATTTTTCAAGCCTGGCATGGTGGCGCATGCCTGTAATCCAAGCACGCGGGGAGGGGGGGGCCGGGGGTTTGCTTGAGCTCTGGAGTTCTGAGACCAGCCTGAGCCAGAGACCCCCATCTCTAAAAATAGCTGGGTTGGCTCAGAGGCCCATAGTTCAGTGGTTAGGGTGCTGGCCACATACACCAGGGCTAGTGGGTTGGAACCCGGACTGGACCTGCTAAACAATGGCAACTACAAAAAAAAAAAAAGCTGGGCATTGTGGCAGGCCCTATAGTCGCAGCTACTGGGAGGCTGAGGCAAGAGAATTGCTTAAGCCTAATTGTTTGCGGTTTGTATGCACTGTGACACCAGGGCACTTTACCAAGGATGACATAGTGAGACTTTCTCTCAAAAAAATTAAAAAAAAATAGCTGGCTATTGTGGTGGGCACCTATAGTCCCAGCTACTTAGGAGGCTAAGGCAAGAGGATCGCTTAAACCCAAGAGTTTGTGGTTCCTGTGAGCTATGAGGCCACAGCACTCTACTGAGGGCGACAAAGTGAGACTCTGTCTCAAAAAAAAGAGAAATTTTGGTCTGTTTTCTATCTTAGGAGAATCAAGCAGTCTTCTTGCCTCAGCCTATTAGCTCCTAATGCAGAGATTACTTATTGCCTGCTGTTTCCTCACCATCATATCAAATTGGGCTTGACATAAAGTAGATGCTTAATGAATACTTGCTGAATGAATAAATAAATGAGGGAAGGCCAGGACCTCTCCCAACATGTTCAGATCCACTAGGAACCTGAGATCCAATGAATCCTACCCGCCTCAGCTGTTTCCCCCCAGCCTCCTCTAGTTTGCATCTCAGCCATCTTCCTAACAGCTAGCACTCCAAAGGCCACCACATACTCCAGCAAAAGAGAAACACATCCCATTCACTTCTTACCTGGGATCACCACAATACATTAGTGAGAG
>CAUYQV010187400.1:0-14080 GCA_963574575.1 Galagoides demidoff | reverse complement strand
AAACAATTCCAGCTGAATTCTCTTTATTGGTGTCTAGCTATGTTTGTCCCTGGTAAACAAGTGCTTGCAGTCTGCCCTTCCTTGTAAAAATCACTATCCTTATATTTTGGGCTTATTTTTGCCCTATAATTTTAGCTATCTGATAAGTTCAGGAAAAATTATAAACTTTGGGTTTCTCTGACTTTTTATTGCAATATGAGGGAGAAATTCTTTTGACAGCTCCCTACATCTCAAGTAGACCATAAGTTCATTGGAGTTCTTAAATCTATATATTAATAACCTTCTTCAGTTTTAGAAAATTCTCAGCTGTCATCTATTAAGACATGTCTTATACTTCATCTTCTCTCTTTGCTTCTTCTGGGACTCCAGTAAATATGCCAGGTTAGATCTTCTTTCTTCTCATTATATCCTTTATACATTTTATACTTTCTTCTGTATTTCAATACCATTATATCTCTGTACATAATTTTACACAGTGTCTTCTGACCTGTTTGCCAGTTCTTCTCTTTGAAACAGTTCTTAAAACTCACTTGCCTATGGCTCAAGGAGTAGGGCGCTGGCCCCATATGCCAGAGGTGGTGGGTTCAAACCTGGCCCTAGTAAAAAAACAAAAAAACTCATTTTGTCATCTGCTGTTAAACTGAACCACTGATATTTTAATTTCATTGATTACTTTTTCATTTCTGGATTACTAAGAGTTAACTTGGAAATTTCATTTTTTTAATAGTTTACTGTTATTTGATAAAAATTTTAAGTTCAGATATTTCCTTCTTGAGTATTATAATCATAGTTGCTTATAGTCTAGATCTGGTAATATCACTATCTGGAGTACCTGTAAATATACTTTTTTGTTTGTTATTTTTATTGGTCCCCACTTACATTTACTTATCTCTTTGAGTATCTGGTCTATCTTATTATAGGGTGGAAATTGCTTTCAAAAATGTGTTAGTGAAATTATATGAGGCTAGAGTGGTGTTATTATCTTATTCCCCCCCCCCCTAATTTTTATTTGCTCTGTCAGGTGCCTCTAGGCATTAGTAATCTGGAATCTTAAAGTGGTAGCTAGGCTAGAAATTTTCTGGACCACCTCAACATCTTGAATGTAGGCTATAGTCTGTGGGAGTGTTGATTTATTTCTAGTTTCTTCTTACTCTTAGGAGGTAGTTCTTTGTAGCACCGTCATAAGCATGGATGGTTTATTAGACTCTGTCCTTGCTGACTTTGAAGCAGCAAGCTGCCATGAGTCCTACAAACTAATTAAATAAATAACTGAAAAAATTAGTTCCAACTCTGTCGGTGAGCTTTCCAATCCCTGTGCCAAAATATTTCCTCCTATATTTCTTCAAAGAGATCTAGATTTTTTTTCTTAACATTAAGTCTCTAAATTATCAGGCATTTTTATATATGATGTGAAATAATTTTAATTTTACTTTTTCCAAGTGGAAACCCTGTTTATTATACAATCTTTCTTTTCCTCCAGGTTCAGGATGCCAAATTTGTTGTACTCTAGGTTGCCAAATGCTTCAGTCTGTTTCTAGACTCTGTCTATTCTTCTTTACTCTGTTTATCCATATACTAACACCATAGTCCTCAATGTCATTCTTTTATAGAATTTTTGTTTAGATTTGATTATAATGGTCTTGAGTTATATGGAGTAATTCAGAAAAACAGTTCATATCTAATATATTTAATCTTCCCATCTACAAACTTGATTATTTCTCCATTGTTTCAGACCTTTTTGGTGATCTTTGCCAACATCTCAAAATGTTCTCCATAAATTACGAACCATCTTTTATTAAATCTCTTCCTTGACTCTTAAACTTTTATTATTGTGAATATTAGCACTTTTTCCTCTTATAGTTATTAATTTATTATTGAGTTAATAGATTATTGATAACATATAAATGTTTATTGACTTTTGTAGTTGATTTTGTATCTAATAATCCTGCCGAATTACCTTTCTTGTAATTTGATTTTCAGAGGAGATATTTTCTACATACACACTTCATTAGCAAATGACAAAAATTTGTAATCTTTATATATACCATCCCCCCCATCTTATTCTATTGGCTAAGGACTTCAGTAAAATAGTTACAATGGGAATATTTATCTGGTTTCTGAATTTAATAGGCATGCTTCTCCAGTTTTATCTTTACATGTTGTATTTGTTGTAGCTTTTATCAGAATAAAAAATTTCATTGCTATTCTTTGTTTGGTCAAAACTTTTGTTAGGAAAATGTGTTATTACGAATGTGTAATAATTTTTATGCATCCATTAAGATGAATAAATAATAGACCATATTTTTTCTACCATTAGTTTGCTAGTGTGATGATTTCTTTGGATACTCTGATTTTGAAACAATCTTACCTTCTTGAGATAAACCCTACTTGGATATGATTTATTATATTAAAAATACTGCTGGATTCAATTAATGGGTTTTTTTAAAATTTTATATCCATGTTTATAAACACTGACTAGTTAATAATTCTATTTTCTGGTATTATCTCTTTCTATTTTCAGAATAAAAAAGTCCTAATCTCATAAACTGAGTTGGGAAGTTGCCTTCTTTTTTCTAATCTTTGAAGCAATTTACCAAAATTATTATTTAAATGTTTTTTAACATTTGTTAAAGTACTTTATAAAACTGTCTTGGTCTGGAATCTTCATGAGAGAGGAAGTTTTGTAAATATTTCTACTTGCTTGGGGTGAGAAGGAATGATATGCTGGTTTAGCTTAGTTTGCCATTCCAAAAAAATTCCATTTTTCTGTATATATATTTTTCCAACAAAATTAAACAAAGATGCTGCTTTGTGAACCTTTAAAATTTCAAAAAAACTACTGAACAACAGAGTATTGAAGAGAAAATCTCTCTGTATTCTTAGGTCTGTGCTTGGCATTGGGAAACTTTGCTTTCACCCCCAAATGCAGGCATTGTTACTTGACCCCTCAAATGTTGGGTATCATCATTCCTGGCCTAATAATCAATAACCAGAACTACCATTTAGTTGTGCCCATCTGCTGCCCTTTATATGTAATAAATAGTAAATTTATGAATTTTTTTTATTATTTGTATTTTACACAAGAGGAAAAGTATGATTGGAGAAATGAAATAGCTGGGCCAAGGTTACTTGACTGAGAAAGTGGCAGAGGAGGGTTGGGAAACTGTGTATCTGCTTTATTACATCAGGGTTGGC
Source organism: Galagoides demidoff (assembly GCA_963574575.1). Taxonomy (NCBI): domain Eukaryota; kingdom Metazoa; phylum Chordata; class Mammalia; order Primates; family Galagidae; genus Galagoides; species Galagoides demidoff. Next base: position 10,885 of record CAUYQV010187400.1, on the reverse strand, counting down.
ATTTCAGAAATATTTGCTGTTTCTCTTTAATCCTTACTTTAATACACAGTCTCCCGCTGAAGAGTTATTTGTCAAATCAATTTTCCCTCCAGTTTAATTTGATTTTATTAACTCCTTTCATAATCTCTTTGGCAAAAATAATGTTTGCAATGTTTTGTTTAGGCAAAAGCAGTGTTAATATTCTCCATGTTGTTCCTGCTTCTTTCACTTTCTCCAAGTTATCTGTGTGTAGTCTTTTATTTTTTTGGCTGGATTTATTAGTACCGTCTCAACAGATGTATTTAGTTGAACAAAGGATATGGTTAACTTTTTCTTTAATCATCACCAGCTGATCATCATGACTGAACAAAGCTTTTTAGTGAAAATGGCCAAACCATCAAAAGGCTTGTTTCACTGTTTCTGTTTTCCAGTAGCTTCTGCTTCAACTTGAGAGAGGCAAGATTAGAGGGGCCTGTCAAAAACACCATCTTTGTATCTGAATGACATGATTATGAATCCCGACTTCACTATTTTTAATGAGGTCAAGGGGAACTTAGCAAATGGCTCAATGTCTACTAACCAGGCACTATCTGACATACTTGTCCCCATCTTTTAAAATTTTTTTGAGATATAATTCATATGTCATAAAATTCACTATTTAAAAAGTACAATTCAATAGTTTTTAGCATGTTCACGTGATTGTACAACTATTACTACTACATAATTCCAGAACATTTCATCATCCCCCAAAGAAACTATTAGCAGTCACTCCCCGTTCCTCCCTTCCCCTAACCCTGGTGACCACCTTTCTACTTTCATCATCCCCCAGAGAAACTGTTAGCAGTTACTCCCCAATCCTTCCTTCCCCCTTCCCCTAACTCCTAGTAACCACCTTTCCACTTTCTGTCTCTATGATTCTGACTACTCTAGGTACCTCCTATGAGTGAACTACATAGCATTTATCCTTTTGTGACTGGCTTATTTCAATTAGCCTGATATCCTCAAGGTTCATCCATATTGTAGCATGTATTAATCTAATACTTTGCTCATTTTCATGGCTGAATAACATTCTGTTGTATGAATCTACCACATTTGGTTATTATTTATCAGTTGATGGACATCTGTGTTGTTTCCATTTTTGGCTTTTCTAAATAATACTTCAATGAACATTCATGCACAAGTGTTTGTGTGGACATATATATTTGTTTCTTTTGCTTATATAGTCAGGAATGGAATTATCAGATATTGGTAACTCCATGTTTAAGTTTTTGAGATCAGATTGTTTTCCACAGTGGCCTTATCGCTTTATATTTCCACCAGCAATGTATGAAAGTTCCAATTTCTTCTTATCCTCAGAAACACTTGTTCTTTTTCTTTTAAAAATTAGACCTATCCTAGATGGTATGAAGTAGCATCACATTCATCAAGATTTTGATTTTGAGTTCCCTAATGACTAGTAATGTTGACCATCTTTTTATGTGTTAATTGGCCATTTGTATATCTTCTTTGATAAAATGTTTACTCAAATCCTTTGCTCATTTTAAAATTGGGTTGTTTGTGTTTTTATTGTGGAATTGTGAGGCTCATTATATATTCTGGACACTAGTCCCAATCAAATACATGATTTGTGAATATTTTCCCCATCTGTGGATTGCATTTTTACCTTCTTGACAAATGATACACTTAGATGCCATCATATTTAATCTTTTGATATTGTTGTAAAGTAAGCAATATTAGCCCATTTTAAAGCAAAGAAACAGAGTCAGACAGGTTACATGGCTTGCTCAAGGTCATATAGCTAGTGGGAAGCAGGAGCCAGATTCAAATCTAATCTTTGATTCAAAGCTGACTGTGCCAATTGCCTCCTCATAAGAGAGCAATGCAAGACATGCTCCAAAGCAATGTGCGATTCATGACCAACCAGGAATTATAGACATGACTATGGATTCAGGCAAGGTACAAACAAGCTAGAAAAATCTGAGGAACCTCGGGGAATCAGAATTTCAAAAGAATAGGTGGGGGGAACATGGAGCAGAAAACATTGTTAATAGTGGCTTTAAAGTGGGAACACAAAGTTGATTGGAAGACCAATAAATAAATCACTAGGGCTGAAGTGAAGGATATTGTGGGCCACAGTGGGAGATGAGAGTAGAAAAGTAATTTACTGTCAGATGATAGAGAGTCTAGGTGTTATTACATTTTTTTTTTTCCACTGCAGGCAGGTAATGAGAAACTGTGAAAGATTTTCAAATTGTAGAGTTTTAGAGCAATTAGTCTGGCAGAGTAGATGCATGAGAAGAAGACTAGAAAAAGATGACATGGCTAGATGTTGAATGTAGATTTGTTATGAAATAATGAAAGCCTGGTGGAAATGGTAGCAGTAAAAAATGGAAAAGAGTGAAGAGATGCAAGAAACATTTCCTAGAAAGAATCTATAAGTTGTGATGAGTTACTACACGCATGAAAGAATATGCAAGTTAATTCCACAAGATAAATATTGAGTAATCATAATAAAAATAATATCAGGCATTGAATGAGTATTTTTTATTTGCTAGGGACAGAGAAATACCATGGATAATTAGTTGTGATGAATGGGTAAGGATTTAATTGGAGGAGGAGTTATTCAAGGTGAAGAAAAGGCTATTCTAAGCATTTTAGATGTCTTATATCATTTAATCTCTGCAACAACTCTCTTACAGATGAGAAAACTAGGGTGCAGGGCAGTCTAGCAGCTAGGTTAGAGTCCCAAGTTAGTAAGATAATGAAGTGAGTATCCAAGCCCTATTATAATACAGGATATGGAATCAGCTGGAGTCATAGGGTGAATACAATTTCCAGAGTAGAACAGGAAGAATAAGAGGAGACTGCTGGGCCTCAAGGAAGGTGGAGGTGAGAATGGGAGGATTAAACCAAAAAGTGGAAGAAGATGAAAGGTCAAAGAAGTAACAGGGAAAGAGGATAGAATTAAAGATAGAGTGTCTAAGGAAACCCCCCCAAAAGCAAAAACTGAGCAAAGGCAGGGCTGCATGGTATCCTATGGTGCTTCTGAGAAGCTGTTTCAGAGAGAAGTGGTTTAGACCCACTCCAGGGGTTTGAGGTGTCAGAAAAAGAATAGAAAGAAAGAAGGGCCATAACTTGTAGGGTTTCCATCCTGGACCCATGGGCTGCATATGGATTATGTGATTATGTCTTTGCTTATCTGATTGTCATACATTATCACAGATTATTTACAGACTTTTTTTTCCTCATCAGCTTTTGTTAGTATTTGTGTATTTAATGTGTGGCCCAAAATAATTCTTCTTCTCCCAATGTGTGGTAGAGGAAAAGGTTGGACACCCTGGAAAAGGATTCAATTAAATGAGACAGTGTTTGGAAGGAAAGAGAACTGAAGCTAGAAGAACACCAGTATCTAGAAATGTGTTTGGTGTTGGTGGGATTCTGTGTATGCTTGAAGACAGAAGGAAGAAAGACAGGTGGGGAGAGCAAGCAAAAGGCGAGTGTTAAAGGAGAGGGGTGCGTCTCTAATGGTCGTTCTGAGGCATCTGCCAGTGGTCAGGAAAGTTTATATTATTGTTTTTTTAAAGTCAAAAGCTAGTGTTTATTTTCAGACAGTGTAATAGGTTTTTCATTCTCTGAACTCTTGTAACAGCCCAGCATTTTTGAGACTGTGAAACTGATGCTTCTTTCAGAAGCACTGAATTATTCTCCTGTTTGTAAAATCACACAAAGGGGTGACCACTTAAGTGTTTACGTTTAAGAACAATGCCTTGTATGAATTTTTCTCAGGAATTTTGATGAAAAAAGTGGAGTACTATCCTCTCTAATAGAAAATAGCTGACACTACCTGTGTATTTACCATGGGCCTAGCACTTTTCTAAGTATTTTTTTATAGGTATTAACTCATTTAATTTTCCCAGCCACCCTAAAAGGAGGTACTATTACAGACGAGGAATCAAGGTAAATAATCAAAATGATAGTGGTGGTGTTATCAGAGCTGAAATGCAGATCGGTGACCTCATGCCAATGTTTGTGCTACTCATTCCATTCTAGACTCCTTGTGTTGTCTTTTAAGATTTCCAAAGTGGTTTTTTTTTTTAATTTCTTTGATTTCTCTGCTACCCACATGGGATATGTTTGCACATTTTGGCAAAGTGGAAACGGAGGCATGGGAACGTTAACACTCTGTCAGCAAGAGGTAAGAGATTGAATGTGAAATGATGTCTAGGTCTTCGTACTCTTAGAATTGTCTGCTTCTCCTTAAAAGATGACATGGATAAAGGAGGTCAAGGCTGGAAATGGGAGAGGTGGTGACTCATTCCACATCTGTCCCTTACTCACCATGCGACCACAGTCGGGTCTCTCGCCTAATCCAGCTCTTGGTTTTCTTCTCTGAAAAATGAAGGGGTAGGATTTGATAATACTCTGCAGAGCAGTGAGGTTTAGTCTGAACATAATGGAAGCCATCTATGTAGCAGCCAGTCTTCCCATAGCCACGTGAAAAATGTAAAAAGCTACCAGGGGAAATTAATTTTAATTATATATCAAATTTAACCTAGTTTATCCAAAAGATGACCATTTCAACAGGAAGTCAATATAAAAAATTATCACATTCTATTTTTCTTTTGGTACTAAGTCTTCAAAATCTGGTGTGTATTTTATGCATTCAACACATGTCAATATGGACTAGCTATATTTCAAGTGCCCACCAGCTACCTGTGGCTATAGTATTGGATAGCACAGATCTGTATTTCAAACAATAAGTAGAGCAGAGCCTCTTCCTCTAAGATAGGGGGCTAGAAGCAATTGCAACCAGCAGCAGACGCTGCTAAGATATTGGCCTTCCCTTCTGCTAAGCTTCAAGCCCTCCTTTTCCTCAAGCTTCAAGGCATCTGCCTGCCTCAACTAAGTAGAGTGGGAAATTATGAATGATGGCCCATTCCTTACAGCCCACGCCTCTCGACAATCAGTACCCGTGAAGCCCACACAAGAAAGGCATCATCCTTCCAGGCTGACAGCCCTGGGATGGTGACACTTGTGGTAAATTAACTGGAATGTTGATGAAAAATGAAGTATGGTCACAATCTAGCAGTGCTGGCACTCAGCAGAGTCCACTGTGGCTGTTGACAGATGTGTTCCCTTTTAGATCTTTCCATGACATTGGAGTGTGGGATCATCTATTATCCTGCACTTTATGTATGAGGAGAGAAATAAAAAAAATGGAGTGTACATAATCCTTGTAAAGGCATGTTGACTAGGTACTATCACAGTTTGTCTGGAGGAAGAAAGCCCACTGCAAGAAGGCACGCTTGTTAAAATCATCTTTATAGTCAACGAGGGCTTGTTCACAGTTCAGAAGTATGGGTTAATCTTGGAAGAGTATAGGGAGATTAGAATTTCCCTTTTATTAGTCACCAAACTAGTACATTTGCAAAAAAAAAAATTAGAGAATAGGATGGATGATTATGATGAATTGATTATTATTAATTGATAGAAGTCTGAGAGACATACTAGTCTGCTTCTGAGCACACGGAATCATACAATTGGTCCATGGTTTGTGACTCTTAGGATAATCCTGTAAAAATTTAAAAGGCGTTAATATTCATAATACCCATTATTAAGATACATAAAATAAGAGTAGCAAAAAATTTAAAGATAGTGTGACATTCCTTTTTGGTTAGGAGTTGCTTTTGGAAATGCACCTATTTGCAAATATGACAAAATGATACTAATTCTGTCTCGTCTTGGAGCTGGGAGGAATCTCAGTACTCATCTGGTGCACAGCAGTTAGGGGCATGGTAATGCACACCTCCTGGGCATAGCAGACGCGACCCATCAGTCCTTCTTCCCACTGAGCCTGAACACGGTCTCAAATTTTTTTTCACTGAGGAGTTTCAGGCAGCAGATACAGCACAGTCAGGATTTCCGAGGTGAGCCTCTTCCCCATTCTCCTCAAGTTCAGTCTTCCCACCTTATACGTGGGGAACTCAAGGCTCAGAGAGTTAAGCTGCTTTCTGTAATCGCATTTGCCAGAAACTCCTCCGGGTAAGGCTGGAACCCAGGCATGCCTTCTAGGCCCTAAGTCCATCCCCCCACCACTACATTCTACCCATGGAAAGTTTGGAGTATAGGAATTTCTACATATTGTGCAGAAATATTGTTTTCTAAGATTATCTATCATTGGTCCTGTGTCTATATTTTGTGGACATGAAAACTAAATCCCACCCCCATGGTAGATATTTAACTTCTTCAGAATGGCTCTTCCGCCCCACTACAGAGGCCTTCATTACACTCCCATTGTTCACATGCTGTGGTTTTAATTTGTTCTCTGCTCCAGTCATTCTCTGGTCCCTCTGGACAGGCTTGAGCCTGTCTAAATCTGTCTCCGAGAGAGATCTCCAGACATGAACATGACACTCCCGGTGGGGATCACCCACTGCAGGGTAGGACCCTCATCTAAGATGGAATATGTATTATTTGAAGACTATACCATAAGAGTTCCTAGACACTGGTCATTTAAACACCATCATTATAATTTTTGGGTTTTTGCTGCACATGTATTTGAGCTTTATTACATTTCATGCAATTACACTTTAAAACATTTATGTCTTTCTTACCTAAATGTTCTTTAAAAAGAAACTTATTATCAGGAAAAATACTTGGTATAAATAGAAGGCAGCTGTGAAGATGAACACAATGCACACAGAATAATGTTGTTCAATTTTAGTTAAATTCTATGTTCCCTGCCAAAGTCTCTTTGTTGAAAGGGGAGGTTACAGGTGTCAGGGAGTTGTGAAAAACATACGAGTATGAAATGAAGACTGTATAATAATCAGAGGAATGGAAAGGAAAAAGGATAAAAGAATAATTCCCTGCTTGTGTGATCAGTGTTATTTAAAAATGTGCCCACATGCCCCTGACATCACGCGTGCTCCCTGGTGCAACCCCACCTTCTGATCTGCTTCACCCCATGGGCAGCCAGAGGCTTGGGTCCTGCGCTCTGGAAAAATATGGATGCTGTGTACTTCTAAGGGAGATTTCCTCTAGGCTGTCTAAAGAAACAATGTCCTCCTTTCAAACTCAGAAGTGTTTCTCCCTCCAGGAGCCAATAGCTTTTTCCTTTCTGTAGTCCCCGAGGCTTTGCTTTTTCCCAGCTCTGCTACTTTAATCCCAGGCAGTAAGTAAGGATGTTTCCCTCATTCGGTGCAAGCCTTCCGACCGTCTCTATCGTTGCTCTGAGTCACGTCTTTCCCTCCTTGACGATTGCCAGGCTCTCTTCTGCCCAAAGTGATCTCTGAAAACAAATCAGGCAAACCTCATGCCTCAAGGAACAAAAGGGCATCAATGTTTCCATAGCGGCAGAGACTGTGTGGACACAGTTGTCTCTTGAAGTCATTTGAGAGATACAGAAGGGCCTCCCCGACAAACCTCCTTCCCCGTGTTTGTCATCTGAAGTCCCATGATCTGAGATATAGTTAAGAGCCTGGGGCTCTGAAGTCAGACTCTCTGGGTTTGAACCATGGCTTAGAGAAAGTTAGTTAATAGCACAGTGCCTCAGTTTACCTCTCTTTAAAATGAGATTTATACTACTCCCCACCCCATGTGAGGGTTATGAGAATCAAATGAAATTCACATAAAACACTTAGAAAACAATACACATAGCAGTCACTCAATGAATGCTAACAGTAACGACGGCCTTCATGGCACATTTTTTAAAGATCTATTTCTTGTTTATATTTTTTTTTCCGTACATAGGGAAGGAAAAATAGGAAATATGCTATCAAGGACGGAACACAGGATAAAAAATTCTATTCCTAAATTCCACTCCTATGTATGTGACAAGAGGCATTTTTGGAACCTTGTGCTTTGGTCTTTCTTGCTGTAAGAATGACGAACATATTAATACTCAAAACCTAAATCCTTGTAAGGTAATTCTCCCAGCAACCTTGTGAGAGAGTGCTTGATGATTAGCTCAGTTTTACAGACAAGGATACTGCGATTCAAAGAGATTAAATCGCTTATCCATGAATAAGCCAGTTTGAAAGGTGTGAACTGGTTATTCAGACCTTCTTTACTGTTGCTTACTTGAAAGGTAGGAATATAATGAAGATGTAGAAAATAAACACTTTTAGAAAATAAACTTGGGAATCTACTTAGGAGGGTGGTGGTAGCCAGGGCCATTTCACTCACTGGCAGTTTTCTCTACCACTTATGTTTGTTTTTTTTTTCTACCACTTATGTTAATGGTGTCTAAAGCTGTCTCGCTAGTTCTTGACCTCATTCCTGAACTTTATGTTTTTATTTCCACCTGCGTTTGAATTTTCCATAGTTACTTCCAACTCAATGCAAATGGATCTCATTATCTTCCTTTCCCAGACCACTCCCCCTGTTCTTGGACAGCAGTTAATGGTATCATCTACTCCTAGCATCAGTGCCATCCTGGATTCCTTCTACCTATCTTGCCAACATTCCCTTTTAAGTATTTCTCCAAAGGCTCCTGATAACTTGTAGCATGCTAACTTGGTTCAGATCTCCTTTGGCCTTTTTGGGTTTGATTGCAATTATCCTTGAGGGTGACTCTCCAGCCTTCAGTCTTGCTCCTTGTCACACCACAGCTAGAACGCTGCGTCCTAGAGCTCTCTCTCACATGCATGTTGGCAAAGCCACTCCATTGCCAGAGAATAAAGCCTGAGCACTGGGCATGTGAGACCCACCCCATATCCCTGGGTCCACATTTGTCCTTTAGCCTTAACTGTTACAAGGTCCCAAACTGAAGACTCCCTCTGGCTCTATTCATTCTGAGAAAAAGATTCCCTGCACACCTCTCTTATCTCTTTCCAGGTTCTTGAGGGAGGGTGTGGTCTCTTTTATTCAGGGGCCAGTTTAGTGTAGTGGTTAAGAGAATGGAGCCTAGAATCATACGACCTAAATTTGAACTCCAGTTTAAGCTGTTTCATGTGGTCAAACTACATAATCTTCCTATAACTCTATCTCATGGTTCTCAAAATTGGCCAAACTTTGGAAATATAAGGAAAGTTTTCAACAAACAATGATTCTTGGGTCCTGCCTCCAGAAGTTCTGATTTAATTTGTCTGGGGTGGAACCAGGCTATTGAGAATTGAAAATCTCCAAGTAGTCTAACATGCAGCCAGAGTTGAGAACTACTACCCTATCTTCTTATCCCTATAAAGATAGAGATAATTATAGTATGGACCTCCCATCCTTGTTTGATGATTGCGTTAAATAATGTAAACATCTTAGTACAGTATCTGACACATTGTATGTAATCAGTTAACTGTGGTTTATATTTTAAAAGCAATGACTCTATTATTAACCATTATATTGTGAAATAAATCACACAGAAATTATAGAACATAAATGTACACCTTAATTATTACAAAGCAACCACTAATAGAGTCATTCCCTAGATTTAGAAATGGAACATTCCTAAACCTCAAAAGAACTCTTACATTCCTTCCTAATAATAATTCTCCACCACTAAGGTAATGACTGTCCTGACTTTTATGATAAATATTAGTATTTTTATTGCTATATAGGCATACCTAAATGACGTAGGCTAGTTTTATCTGTTTTCAAATTTTATTTCAATGGAATAATTTGATGTCTTCTTTTGCTTATCATAAAGCCATGAGATTAATCTGTAATGTACATATGGTAAATTTATCTTCATGCTGTGTTGTTTGATATGTCATGATGTATTATCCATAACATTGTCGATGGACATTTGGGTTGTTTTTAATTCTAGTTTTGAGATATTATATGTAATGATGCTATGATTATTCTTTTCCATGAGTTTTGGTATACATTCACAAGCCAATTGAGTTGGATAAGTTATTCAAGAGACAATGGTAGATCCTGGAATAGGTGTAGATTTAACTTTCATAGGTAGTGGAAGTCTTTTCCAAAATGGAAAAGCTTTTTACTAATTTACACTCTCACCATCAGTGCAAAAGGGTTCCCATTGTCCCCAACACTTGGTGTGTTCAGTCTATTTTTAGCCAGCATGGTGAGAGTGTAGTGGGTTCATTGTGGCTTTAATTTGTGTTTCTCTGATTACCAGTAAGGCTGAGTATATTTTAGATGTTTACCAGCCCTTTCCTTATCCCCTTGAAACCAGTGCCCATGTACGTCACCTGTCCATTTTTCTATTGATTGTCATTATCTTCACATATGCAATTTTAAAAAAAGATATGACACTCCTCTCATCAATTTAACTGTAGAAAATGTCTTCTTAAACTTACTGCTCTTTTTCACTCTCTTAATAGCACCCTTTGATGAGCAGAAAATTCTTATTTTAACATAGTTTAGTTTGTCAATTTCTTTACAGTTAAAGCTTTTGAGTTCTGTTTAAGATGACTCCCTACCTGAAGGTAAGGAAAGATATTCCCCCATAAGAAGACCCTCCTGTATCTAGAAGCATTTTGTTCAGACTTGCATATTTAAATCACATATTTCTTTTGTCATGAAGTAGGTTCAAACTTCATTTCTTTCCATGTAGATATGTATTGACCAAGCACCAATCATTTAAAATTCTTTATAGCACAAACTTGATAATAAATCCAAATTCCTTTTAGGTATAGATCAGTTTCTGGGCTCTCTTTTCTTTTTGTTTACTACACTTTTTAACTACTGAAGTTTTATAATAACTCTTGATTTCTAATAGAATCAGCCCTTTCAACTTGGTCTTCTCCAAGAGTTCTTGTCTATTTTTTGTCTTATGCATTTTCATTCAAATGTTCAGAGAAGCTTTTCAAGTCACACACACATACACACACACTTCATGTAGAATTTTGATTGGTATTACATTTAACCTACAGTTTAAGTAGAAAACTGACTTCATTACATTATGACACTTATCCAAAAACATGATATATATCTCAATTTATTT
>CAUYQV010187397.1:0-25207 GCA_963574575.1 Galagoides demidoff | reverse complement strand
ACCCGCGTGGTGTAGGTATCTAGGCGCGTCCGGACTCCCTGGAGAAAGCCCCTCCTTTCTTAGGCCTCCGGCAGGCATCTTAAAATCTGGAACAGGAAACACTGGGGCGACTCCAAAGTCCCCGCTGTGGTCCACGTGCCCAAGGGAGGGCGGCGCCGGGACGCTCTGGCGAGTGAGAAACTTAGGGCAGCTCCCGGGAAATCCAAGCTCTAGGCCCGGCGCCTGTGGCTCAAAGCTCAAAGAGCTAAGGCGCCAGCCACATAGACGTGAGCTGGCGAGTTCGAATCCAGCCCGGTCCGCCAAACAAGGATGGCTGCAACCAAAAAATAGCCAGGCGTTGTGGCCAGCGCCTGTACTCCCAGCTACTTGGGAGGCGGAGGTAGGAGACTCGCTTGAGCCCGGGAGTTGGAGGTTGCTGTGAGCTGTGATGCCATGACACTCTACCCAGGGGGACAGCTTGAGTCTCTGTCTCAAAAAAAAAAAAAAAAGAAGAAAGCCAAGTTCTAGCCCTCCTATCCTCGCATCCTCCAGGACTCCCTCCTTGCTCCCAGGCCTACCAGCCCCACCTCACCCCCACACACACTCACACCCCCTCAGGGCATAGGCCCACTACCATCCATCCCACAAACTGAGAAAAGAAATTACACTGTTTATTATTCACTGGAAATATCACATGCACTTTTAAAAATTAAAACTCTTTATTTAAACATCTTAATAGCATATTATCAATTTGGTGGCAGCAAAAGAAGCACTACCAAAGACAAATATTTTGAAAAGCATTTACAAAAATACATTGCACAAAGTCCTATCTTGCATTTTTAAAAATAAATTAATATTCAAAATATTTCCACCCCAACTCCAGAATTTGTTTTTTATAGGAAATTTTCATTTACATATGTAACTTGTAATATATGAAACATCTGTACACATTTTAGCCACTGTAACTGCATAGTTCCAATTCTAAGGAGAATGAAAAAAAAAACGCTACTATATATAGTTTTGTATATTTGAGGGCTGTTGTGCAATATACATAAAACTCTTCAGAAAACCAGTCAGCACCATCATTTTATGTTTTTCTGGAAATACAATATTTACGGTACACCAAAAACTGTCAACCCAATAGAACTTAAATTATTCTTAAGGTAAAACATCTGTAACACTTGAAGTTCCTTGCAGATACCTCATTTATAATGTCTGCTCACTAGAACAGTCTAAATATGAAATACTAATTATAACCAAAAAGGGTCTCACAAGAATAGACTGAGAATGCCCAACAGTTGTAATAAAAGGCAGATTTCAACTGCAGCCAGGAAAAAGTGCTGTTGTAGGAAAAACCATGATCCTGAAATGTGATGGTTTCACAAATTTGCCACCCTGGACAACCCCTTTGAAAAGCATCAGCAGAATAAAGTACAGCCTCTGAAAGACTTAGAGCATTGTAGTGTTCCCTTCTCAGCAAAACTTAAAACCCCAAAACACCCAAGACAAGATTTCCTGGTCCTATTCACGTGTGCATCCCAATGGGAAGAGCTTAGGTGAGATCAAGAGTTCCATTTGCATTTAGATCTAAACCTCCCCTTTAAAATCAGACTCTGACCTACAAGAATGAAACTCTTCCATATTTCTTTACAGATACTAGGATAATGAGTCCTGACTGAAAATCTTTCTCAGAAGTAAGAGCAAACTAAGCAGAAAAGCCATTTCTGTCATTTTCCCACCCAGAGACTTATTGACTACTGGCGCTGAATAAAGGAAAATCCCATCCTGAAGGAAAGACGTCTAGAACCGAAAACTTGGTGACACTGTTTTTCCCTGAAAGAAATGTGTTAGATTTAACAGAAGAAATAGATCTGCCCTCCAAAAATACTCCAGAAGAGCTAATGAAAGGCTAAATATCAAAGCCTTTGTGTTAAGCCTTCATTTGCTTCATTCCTGATGTTAATACAAAGAGCTTTATGTTCAGAAACAATGTATGTATGACAACCATGTAATCAAACGAATTTCCTCTGCTGCTGACAATCTTTACAGACAACACACTCAACATGCAGTTTCAGTGGACACATAGCAAGTTGGGTATCGGAGCATATGTCACTTAAATTTTCACATCCTCCTGCTGGTAGTTAGTAACATTTATTTAAACAGTGACACTGTCCTGTTATATATGCCTTCACCCATGAAGGATTCCAGTGTTTCAGGCTGTCCTGGTATATACAAAAATATACAAAAATAGTTAAGTAGTGTTTTTACTTGACAGGCTGTCCATGAACTCTGAACCGATACAGACAGGTATATTCAGGATGACCCCAGTTAGAGAAAATCCGAAGTTCCACAACTTGGAAAGCTCTGTCAGGTCTTTCCTGAAATTGAGGGGGAAGAAAACACATGTATATCATATTAATGACTCCAAGCCAAATCACCTCCTCAACTATGATGTTTGCTAGGAAGCAGCAAAGTTGTAATTTACATTTTTTTGATATGAAAATTTTACAAGTAATCTATCACAGGACATGAAGCTTGGATAAAACTCTTAAGAACTCATTATTTTCAGTTTCAAAAAACATGACATCTATGCATAGCTCACTAGAAGGCTTGTTCCAAAGAAAAGCAAAGCTAGAAAGCTCAGATTAACTTTTTTCAAAGACTGATCTGCATGCTTTCAAACACTAGCAGGGGCTGCTACCAGGGGGCTCAGGGCCCCCGGGGAAGAGAGATGCCTGTGGTCCTTACCAGCACATGGAACATTTGCAGAGGCTCTCCTTCATGATCATATGTGAACTGTCCCAGAAGCCACCCTTCCTCTTGATACTCATTTTCCAATCCCTGGAACCAAAACATAATCATCAAGTAACAGGAAAACAACCCTGAGCTACTTACGACTATTTCCCCACAATTTGAGTCAGGGAAGATCACCACACCATAGCGATAAGGCCTTCACTGGAAGGGTGGGCATTCTGTTTGAAGCGTTACATAATCACAACAACCCCCCAGGTAAGTAAGACCCCTCCTACTACACAGAATAGGAAAACCCAGGCTAAGAGAAGTCACACTAGCCAGCATTAGAAAAGAGACAGTGTATGACTGCAGACTCTGCCGGCACGGCCTACTGCTGCCCCCTGGACAAACCTGGGAGCAGGGAAAGCTCACCAGCAGAACAAGTCTGCCAGGGAAAGCAGACTCAGAGATAGGGAGACAGTAAGGGGGTGGGGGGAAGGTGAGGGTATGAGTCTAAGGAGAGGGCACACGAGAGTGTTATCTCATGGGGACATAGACCCAGTCTAGGAAGACAAAAAAGCTCCAGAGATGGGTGGGAACAATGGCTGCACAACAATGGGACTGTACATAATGCCACTTAAATGGTTAAAATGTAAATTTTATTGAATTTTATCATAATAAAAGAATGAATAGAAAATACTGGGGATTATTTGAATGTCTATTTCATAATAGGAAAAGGCTGTCTAGATATAAGAAGTGCCAGGGAAGAAATTACAGGTAGTGAGTAGATGTAACTAGGTATACAATTAAAAGTGACAATGGCTCTGGGAGGCTGAGGAGGGTGGACTGCCTGAACTCAGGAGTTTGAGACCAGTCTGAGCAAGTCTCTAAGTAAGATCCAGTCTCTAAAAAATAGCCAGGCATTGTGGCGGGCACCTGTAGTCCCAGTTACTTTAGAGGATCGCTCAAGCCCAAGAGTTTCAGGTTGCTGTGAGCTATGATGCCACAGCACTCTACCCAGGGTGACAAAGTGAGACTTGTCTATAAATAAATAAATAAATAGACAATGGGAAGTACAGCTATAACAGAATGACATATGATTAATATTTACACATTTTTTTTTTTTGAGACAGAGCCTCAAGCTGTCCCCTGGGTAGAGTGCTGTAACATCACAGCTCACAGCAACCTCCAACTCCTGGGCTCAAGCAAGTCTCCTGCCTCAGCCTCCCAAGTAGCTGGGACCACAGGCGCCCGCCACAAATGCCCGGCTATTTTTTGGTTGCAGCCATTATTGTTGTTTGGCGGACCCAGGCTGGATTCGAACCCGCCACCTTAGGTGTATGTGGCTAGCGCCTTTGCCGCTTGAGCCACAGGCACCGAGCCAATATTTACACATTTTAAAAGCTCAAATATTCACAAGGAAAAGATTCATAAGATCCAGAAAGATAAATGAACAAAAGCAAGACCAGAATCTATAAAAAAAGGAAACAGGCATGTGAAATACAGAAAGATACACATTAAAATAAAAGACTATTTTTCTGCTGTTAGCAGAAATTAAAAAAGAGGGCTCCCTTCTTGGAGAGGAATTAAAGTGAGCACACTGTGAGCACACTGTGGAAATGGCTAGTCCCACATATCAGGAAACCTCGATGCCCCTAACACCGTGATACCACTCCTGAGTATCTAGTCTACAGAAATAACTGCAGATAGGAAGATGCCGCACTTGTATTAAAAAGTGGAAAATCTAAACATTCAACAGGAGAATCCATTAGGTGGGAGTTCAGCTGCATAATGGCATTTTATGCAATTTAAAGATGTCTGAAAAGATTTCAACTGCTGCACAAAAACACTTATGATAAAACTTTTTTTTTTTAAGGCAGAAAATGAATTTTTATGGACAGTATTGTCTGAGTTGTATTTTTTTTTCTTTTTGAGACAGGGCATGCTCTTATCACCCAAGCTAGTACAGTGGTATCATCACAAGTCACGGAGCCTCCAAGTCCTGGATTTAAGCAATCTCCTGCTTCAGCCTCCTGAGTAATTGGGACTATAGGTGCCCACCACTGCATCTAGCTAATTTTTTTTTAATAGTGTCTCATTATTTTTTTCAAAGTGTCTAGGGAGGTTAATTTTATTTTTTTTTTTTTTTTGAGACGGAGCCTCAAGCTATCCCCCTGAGTAGAGTGCCATGGCATCACAGCTCATAGCAACCTCCAACTCCTGGGCTCAAGCGAGTCTCCTGCCTCAGCCTCCCAAGTAGCTGGTACTACAGGCGCCTGCCACAACGCCTGGCCATTTTTTGGTTGCAGCCATCATTGTTGTTTGGCGGGCCCGGGCTGGGGATTTGAACCCGCCACCTTGGGTGTATGTGGCTGGCGCCTAAGTGGCTTGAGCCACAGGCGCAAGCCTATTAATTATATTTTTTAATGGGGAAAATAAAGACATCAAAATGTGCCACAGTATTAATGGTAACTTTCTGTAAGCTCTAGGATTATGGGTCTTCTTAATTTCATTGTTTCTATAAATGCTAAGAATAAGAAAACAGTTTACTTTATCATTTGTCATTCAGCTGCTTCAACATCACACAGTTGTCCGAACATCCTCTATAGGTAACTAGACAAAAATGATCAATAGGGGGGTGGGGGAAGGTGAGAGCAGAGAGAGAGGAGGAGGGAGGGGTAAGAGAAAGGAAGAGCAGAGAGAGGGAAGGAGAAAGGGGGGTGGGAGAAGGGAGGAGCAGAAAAAGGGAAGGGGGGTGGGGTCTCATTGTGTGACACACCTTTTGGGGGCAAGACACAAGTATAAGATGGACTTTACCCAACAAATGCAATCAGTGTAACCTGGTATCTTGTACCCTCAATGAATCCCCAACAATTAAAAAAAAGTGATCAACAAAATTCTCAAAGCCAGGCACATTTAGCTTCTTCAGTTTAGCAATATACACAAATTGGACATCAATCAATATACTATTTATAATTTACTCTTCCTGGAAATATAGTGAGTATTAGAGGACAGCAGGGTGGCATGCTGTGTTGACATTTGCCTTTGGGAATTCCCAGAAAGGGATGGGAGGAAAAGCTCAAACAAATGCACTCACATAAACTGCGAAGTCCTTGGGGGCGCTGGTGATATTGCCAGTTGGTGACAGCGTCTTTGGTATGTGCTCCAGAGTGACAGCAGTTGGGTGGATTACCATCGAAAGCCTCACTACCAGGTAGCCCTGGGAGCCTTTGAATGCCCAGCAGTTACCCGGGTACATGTCAGGCTAGGGAAAGGCAAAATGAAATGCCAGAGCAAGACTTTAAACAAGCTCTTAATCAGAAGACAAACTAGGAAAAAGCATTAGTAATTTAGATCTCAAAAGTCATTATCTCCAATACCTAAGTTTTATGAAAGTTAAGATAACCAGAACCACAAAGAAAAATAGGCAAGACATAAAAACACACTTCAAAAATATGAAACATGAAAAGATGCTCTGCGCCTTATACAATAAATAAGAAAATTCAAATTAAAATAAGATGTAACTACCAGTTCTCATGCATTAGAGTGACAGTAATCCAAAAGTTTGACAGAGCATGTGGTTGTGCTGTAAAAAAACACACATTCTCGCTGCTGATTAAAGCACAAAATGTACAACTAGAAAGAGGCAGAAGGATACTATCATAAGAGTCCTTGTGGATAGGAGAAAAGGACTCATGAGCCACGAATGGGGGACAAGTGAAACAGGCTATGGACCAGAGCAGTGGCTATAGCCAGGGGACAAGGCGGGAGCAAAGCAGCCCACCCTTGTGAGATCCAGCGACATATGCATGTTTTATCTGTGTTTTATAGAGAAAAAGGTGAATGGCATGCCTGTATACATTTTGTTTTCTCCCTTGTGCCAGGTATCTATTTATTGCCTCTTCAGCCCAAATCCATCCTGTTAGCCTGCCTTGTGGAAATGGAGCTGGGGAGTCTTTGTCAATGTAGGGTGCAGGAGGAACACCAAGGCGCCCCTCCTGGGAGTTGTGCAGCAGAATGCCTCTCATGGGTTTCAGGCAGGATCTACCAGCAAGCAGCAAGAATCTTTCCTGCTATCCAGCAAGCTGTGGCATGTCCTCTCGGGACCTCACCCCTGGGCAAAGCAAGGGACACTTCCAGGTGTTCCACTTCAGTCCTGGGGTGGTAGCTGGTCCTCACATCTGCCATTCCAACATTCTTTGAAAATTCTCTTTACTTCCCAGCAGCCAATCACTTGTTACTCCAATCCCGTTCTATCTAATAGTTCTTTATACTAAACGTTTCCCACTCTACTTCTCCCACTCTGGAACTGTCCCACTCTCTCCCTTACATACATCTAAAACACCTAGAGCACTCACTACACCATCACCAGCTCTCAGCAGTGTGACAGCAACAGCATTGTGCACTTGTGCAGCACCTGGGGTATGTCAAGAACACCAAGGTATTTGAGGACTTAGTTATGGCCAAGAGCAGGAGGCAATGCCAAGGAGGTGTCCTGTTGGCCTTGCCACGTGACTGCCTACACTGGTGGTGCCTACAAACTGGTATGAAAGAAAGGCAGCTGCATGATGCGCTGCCAGTGTATTCCACTGTCTTCAGGGAAGAACAATTCTACAGAGGCTGCCAAGCACATGACCACAGGCTGATCCTTACTAGAGATGACTACAGGGAAGCCAAATAGTTACATGTGTCCAGTAATTCAACCAGAGCAACCACAGAGATAAGATAATTACTATGACATTTGCAAAGGATCCTAAATTTTAGGTTTGCTGATACTTAATGAACAACTTACATCATGAATTCTTTAAAACTGGAGTGTGGTATTTATTATTTTCAAGTAGGGTCTCACTCTGTTGCACAGGCTAGAGTGTGATGGTGCCATCATAGCTCACTGCAGCCGCAAACTCTTGGGCTCCTCAATTTCAAGAGATCTTCCTGCCTTAGCTTTCTGGATAGCTGGGACTACAGGTACACACTACTAAGCCTGGCCACTTTTTCTATTTTATTTTTTGTAGAGATGGGGTCTCACTTTGTTGCTCAGGCTGGTCTCAAACTCCTGGCCTCAAGCAATCCTCCTACCTCAGTCTTCCAAAGTGCTGGGATTACAGGCATGAGCCTGGACTGCTGTTGTTTAAGTAAAAAAAAAGCTCAGGTGGATGTTCACATAAAAGGAATTACAGTAAAACCTCTGTAAGTTAATCACCTGAGGGACTATAACAATCTGGTCAACACATGGAGGTGGTCTATATAAGGAACTAGTCCTACTGTACTGACACATACATGGGGTGCATGTCCCGTCTATAAAAATTATATCAACTTAAGGAAGTGGCCAGGGTAGGGAGGTAGTCAACTATGCAGGTGCTACTGTGTTTTAATTTTCTTCAAAAAATGCCCAGATTATTAGGCAGCAGTTTAGCACTAAGGCAAAATAAATGTATCTGACCATTTAAATTCTCCATCCATTAGTCCTTTAAGTTTATAAAACCAAGAGTAAAAATTAAAGTCCCGGGAAAGCAGCAGTGTGCAGGGAGAACAATCAACACTGGCCCAGAAGAAGGAGAGCTGGGGTCCCAGGACGATGAGAGTTCCCAAAGGACTCTGACTAATGCTCATCTCTACCCACTCCCACTCTTTAGAAAACTGAGATAGCACAACTCACAACACAAGACCAACCAGCTATGAACGTGAACAAATAACTACCCATAGCACGGTGAATAATCTCACAAACATGACAGAGAGAAACTCAACAGCGTGAGGATGACACTGTGATTCCACCCATGTGAAGCTCACATTGAAGCAGGACCCACTCATAGTAACCCTAACCCCAGTCCAGATGCCACTGGATGTGTCAGAAAGCCTCATGATACTGGGAAAGCTGATTCCTATACTGATGCTAGTTTCACAGGTGTTCATTTTAAGAAATTTCACTGAGCTATATACTTATAATCTGTATACTTTCTATATGTTTATGTATCTTGATAAAAAGCTAAGGAAATGCACCCGTAAATTAGGCACAACCAGCACTTTGCCTGTGCTTGAGGGCATCCTCCACCAGGTGGCAGAGGTGGGAGCCAAGTGCAGCCCTGGGGGTAGGTGTACACTCACCTGGATGACAACTCGCGGGGACTGGGAGAAGTACCATAGTGGGATTCCAAACAGACTTATTAGCGCCGTTTTGGTTTCATAAGTTTCAGAACAGCGAGTACTCAAAATGCTACCACCTTAAAGCAAAATTTAAGTTTTGTTTTAGTATTTTATTCCACCATTTTGGAAGCTGTATCATTACCCTTATTAAGGATTTATTCCAAGTATTTATAAAACTCTTAGGTATTTTACTCAGACAAAGAAGCCCCTACTTTAAGATCAATCCCATTCTTAATTAATTTTACTTTCTCCAAATTCATTGCTAAGAGTTTGCAATTGCTCTAGAATACACGATCTGCCTCTACTAAAACTGAAAAATCAAAATGGCTTTCCCTTCCTACTGCTAGAAGGACAGCTACTCTGAGTGGATTTTTGTCCATTTTCCTAAATAAAGAGTAAAAAATCCAACCAAGCAGAGGTGTTACCTGGCAAATGAGCTCTTACAGGGCCATTGCAATAGGCCCAGTGACAAAATATCATGGTAATTACCAGTTAAAATAGAAGAGATAGGGGGTGATTAACAGGTATAGGGTTTCCACATAGGGGGAAATACTATGGGGTTAGATAGAGGTAAGGGCTGCACAACACTGTGAATATACTAAAAACTACAGAATTGTAAACTTCAAAATGGTAATATTTCAATATGTGAGTTACATCCTAATAATACTATTAACAAAGAGATGAAAAAGTCCAGTTTGCCCCACAATAGGAAATAGGGCAGGCAGAATACTGGTGTCAAAGCAGGACCAAAAAAATAAAAATAAAAACAAACAAAAAGAACTACCCCTAAACAAGTCTGCACAGCAGGCAGCAGCAATCACAAATCAACAACCCAGGCAGAAGGAAGCTCCTGGGGAGTATGGTCCTTATCTGCTGTGAGCACCTGTAAGACAGGAGTGATGAGGGGCAGAGATATACACATGAAACAAGGTAACTTAGATGTAGCTGCCAGAGGCCTGAATTTCTGAACCAATGAATTCTCTTTTTGAAATATTCTATTCTCAGCTCCATCCACATAAACATAAAAGAGGTAAAGTTAATGCTGCGTAGTATTCCATGGTGTACATATACCACAATTTATTAATCCATTCATGGGTCGATGGGCACTTGGGTTTCTTCCATGACTTGGCTATTATGAAGTGAGCTGCAATGAGTAATCTGGTGCAAATATCTTTATTGCAAAATATTCTTCTTAGTAAAGTATCTCAGGAATGGAAAAAAAAATATCCAATGTACTCAGTACTACTGTGAAACCAATTTATAATCACTAACTCTTGTATATGAAAATAGCCTAGGATGAAGGAGGGAAGGGAGTGGGGTGGGTCAATAGAGGGAGGGTTAATAGGGGAACCACACCTATGAAGTATATTGCAAGTACAAGTTGGATCTATCAGGTGTAGAACACAAATGTCTTAATGCTGTAATTGGGCAAATGAGGTGAAGGCTGTGTTGATTAGTAGGATATAAGCACTCCAATTTGTACAAATAATCAACACATTGAATCCCATAATAGCATAAATATATTTATGGTCTATGTACAGATGACTTAATTAAAAAAAAAAAAAAAAGAAATATCCTATTCTCATTCTAAAAAAGAAGTCTCCTTAAACCAGCGGTTCTGTGGGTCTCGACCCACAGTAACTGTATTAAAGGGCCGTGGCATTAGGAAGGTACCACTACAGAGTAACTCACTTTTTTAACTTACAAAGAACCAACAGATGTTTTGTTTAATAACAGAACCTTCAGTTCAGCCTTATCAGGATTACTGAAACGCTGAGTTAATTATTCTAAGAATAAATGACAACTACTGGCCTATACTGCATGGTTAATATCATTTGATGACTCTTAAATGAAAATAATTTCTTCATAAACCACAGAATTTCAAAATACACAACCAAAATCATTTAGTAGTCTAAAAGGGTCAATTTAAACAAAACACAAGAGAAGAGTCTGTGGCCTTACTGACATGTGACGTTCAGAATAATCTGGCGTTTTTCACGGAACAGCAGTTTGTATCCCCCGCATTAAGATGGTATTCAGAACCAAATCCAACTGCTCTAGCGACGATGGGATCAGGCTCCTGACCAATCACACCCAGGTTCCTCCATTCCAGGGGTGAGCATATAAAAACAAACTGTGGATTTTTCAAAATACCGCCACCCTCCAGGGTTCTGTGACCTTTTCCCACGCTCCTGCTAAACATTACCGTCCAAGCAATGATAATATCTACCCACTAGGCCTCCTGTGGAATCAGTAAATTTTAAAAATTGAAAAAAAAAAAACAAAACCAAGATTTTTCTGTAACATATATGTGGTAGCAAAATCTTCCTAGCCTATATGAAGTCACTTTCTATTTTTATTTATCTCATGTGTTTCTCCAAAGACATGAGGGACCTGTGTTGGACCTGGGAGGCTGTAACCAGTGATAAGGGTATCATGTGGACCTCAGTACTTTACTTCTCAAATGCATTTGGTCCCAAGAGTTCTGGTCTACACTTGGGCACCTGCAGCATTTCCCAGACTGATGAACCCCAACTGGCCTTTGTATTTCTTTGAAGAACCAAAACACCATACTGCTATTCTATCCATTTAGCCTGCTTCTATTTATTGCCCCTCTCACTGGTGGAGAGGAAGTCCCACAGGGCTAGGGTTGGGTGATCACTGTTGTGTCTCCACTATAGGACTGAAGGACCACCAAACCACAGGAGAGTGTGGGGGATTGACCCACATGCTGTGATATAAACCCTGACATGGCCACAAGCACACACCACCAACTCTTCCAGAGAAAACCTGTGTCCTAAAAGCAACTGACCAGGAAGAAGGAATACCAGGGACTTGCCCAGAATAATGCTCTTATCAGATTTTTTAAAGTTCTAATGAGTTCTTACTACTGGAACTTCTCAAGTTCACACTCAATAATAGGTGGCCATTTAATTCAGTGATTAAAATGTTTACTTACCACCAGATTCCAGAGCAAAGTCCACCATCCCAGTCTTGTCCTGGGAATACAGCTTCAAAGCATTGTTCACAATAACACGTGCTTGCTGGACAATGTGAAACAGAAAAGACTTAGGTTTTACTGGCACAAATAAAGACTGGATGCTTCTATCAAGAGCCTACTTTAATAAAGTACACTCAGAGGATGACAGCCAAGGTGGTATCTCAGCAGACCCATGCTGAGACAGAGATGGGAAGACACAAGAGTCTCTGTACTCAGGGCTCAGCCACAGTCACAGTAAATCTCAGAAACAGAAAAAATCCCTGGGAGCAATAATACTTGAACAAAGCAAGGATTAGGCTTTGGGACTATAATATGGGAAATCTGGGTATTACTGGGGAATTTTTATGCAATATCAGAAGATAGGGTCACACATAGGAAGATAGGATCTCTGAGACAAAAAGATTCACAAACTACAAAGCATCCCAAGAAGCAGCTGAATGACAATGTCACACTCAGCTCACTAAGAGAGCAACAAGACTCACTGAGCTCTGAATTTGGCACCAGGCTAAGCACACTTGGCATCACCTCACTCATACCTGACTGCATTCCTGTGCAACCCTCCTTAGAAGATAATATCACAACCTGCTGGCTTCATAACCAAGTAATCCACCTGTCTGTGACATTGGCATCAAGCTTTTCTTTAGGGCCGACTCACCGCTTCTGTGATTCCAGAAACCCCTGCCTTGTGCACAGCAGACACGACAGTCTCAGAAGTGGGGATCTGCTTTGTCACCGAAATGTGATGGGTGATATTCTTCAGTATCTGCAGCTCTAAGTCTTGTAATAAAATTTGCAAGTCATCTTTGCTTACAAATTGAGAAGAAAATTTTTGGAGCAGCCATTCAAGAGAATCATCTTGCTGATCTTCAGAGAATATAAGTTTGACAGTTTCTCTGACTTGGGCATCTACCTGGTAATATAATTAGTAAATATAACATGAATTTACAATCTTAATTAATCATTTCATCTCTTCATGTACATTATCTTAGATACCTCAGAAGTATACCTTCTCAAAATGTACCATTGAAAAAATAAAATAAAATAAAATAAAAATGTACCATTGAACTGTGTCACAATTTTCCTATGTACTAAATTTTAAAACCCCTCTAAATTTGTTGGAATATATTAAAGTAAATAAGAATAAACAAAAGCATGGATATCAATACAATTTATAACCATGGAACTGAAGAGAAAGAGGCCACGTCACACTGCTCAGACAGCATGCCCCATCCAATAGGGCACCCACTGTGCACCCCCATAGCTCAGGTATAAAGAAGAATGAAAGTGCCCTTTGCTTTCAGCAAATTTGTTCTCATAAGGAAATAGGCATATATAAGAACCTAAAGTGCAACTTTATGTATGCTTAGTATGTCCACGTGTATTATTTTTGTGCACATAAACATGTCACTCTGTATATACAAATCTCTTTTTGCTTTATAAGGAATAGAGGATTGAGAGAAGCAGCTCAAGAAAAGTACCACCTTCCGTGGTAACACACACAGACCAGCGCATTTGCTCAGAACAGCCGCACAGACCTGCCACTGTTCAGCCCACACTCCCCAGAGGTGATCTAGCTGCTTCCTTACCCTCACCCCCTTCAATGCTACCCATACAGCAATGGCCTCTTAGAAGCTCTGTGCTTGGTACTCAAGAGTTTGGATGCTGTTTTCAAAGTGAGTGCACATTTATAACTGGTTACTATCATAAGATTTCCCCCAAAGGCTATCGGTGTTCACAGTCCCACTAGCCAGAAGAAAGCCCACTGCCAATAGTCAGTATGGGTGCTGTCATCACACCTGTGAATCTGTGCACTAAAGACACTTCATTTTAATTTGCAGATCCAATTAGTAAGATGTTTTGTATGTCTCCACTGTTTCTCTTCTTAACAATTCTAGAAGTCTCTACACCAGGTGTCCTCAAACTAAGGCCTGCCTAGGACATTTATCCAGCCAGCCAGGTGTTTTTGCTGCCACTGCCTGTCCTGCTTAGCAGCTGACTGGTCACAGAGCCCGCAGTCCGACCCTCCAGCAGCCTGAGGGACAGTGAACTGGCCCCCCGTTTAAAAAGTTTGAGGACCCCTGCTCTACACATTAAGAAGAATTTGTCAGCACTTTGGGAGGCCAAGGAGGGTGGATTGCCTGAGTTCAAGACCAGCCTAAGCTAGGCAAGATCCCATCTCTAAAAATAGCCAGGCGTTGTGGGCACCTGTAGTCCCACCTACTCAGGAGGCTGAGGCAAGAGAATCGCTTGAGCCCAAGAGTTTGAGGTTGCTGTGAGATATGATGCCATGGCACTTGACCAGGGGTGACAAAGTAAGACTCTGTCTCAAAAAAAAAACAAAAAACCAAGAATCTGTGTTACAATTACTTTTGTAATGAACTGTCTGATCTGACTTATTATGACCAAATGCTGTGTTTCATCCTCAAGCAGCTGTCTAGATACTCTCCTCTACAAAAGGGTACACAGACCTGGAGCCAGATCAGTGATGTTACAGTGGAAACAGTGGAAACAGAGCAAGCAGCAGGCTGTGGTGCATGGCTACTTGGATGCAGAGACACAAACAACCTGCCCAGATCAGTGCTGAGACCCTGGACGTGTGCATGTGAAGACGTATGGAAAGAAATGCAAGTATGGGTGTGTTATGCTCCTGACTGAGGGAAATCTGAAAAGCAAATTTGAATGTTATTTTGAAATGCTTAAAAACTTCAAATATAATTTTTTTTTTGAGACAGAGTCTCACTTTGTCACCCTCAGTAGAGTACTGTACTGGCACAGTTCATACCAACCTCAAACTCTTAGGCTTAAGTGATTCTCTTGCCTCAGACTCCCAAG
Organism: Galagoides demidoff; assembly: GCA_963574575.1. Taxonomy (NCBI): domain Eukaryota; kingdom Metazoa; phylum Chordata; class Mammalia; order Primates; family Galagidae; genus Galagoides; species Galagoides demidoff. The sequence continues at coordinate 10,518 of CAUYQV010187397.1, read as the reverse complement.
TAGCTGGGACTATAGGTGCCCACCACAATGCCCAGCTATTTTTGTTGTTGCTGTAGTTGTCATTGTTGTTTAGCCGGCCCGGGCCAGGTTCAAACCTGCCAGCCCAGTATATGTGGCCGGCGCCCTAACCACTGAGCTACATACAGGTGCTGAGCCTTCAAATATAGTTTTAAAAAGTTTTTAAAGGAAGCTGAAATTAAAGAACTTAATAAATCTAAGTCATCAACTCAATTTTTCTCTCACTTTCCCTTATAAAACAAGAAGTAAAAACAGAAGAAACATACTTTTTCATGTATTACATCGATCTTTTCACAGCTGGTCTTCACATGCTGCCAACTTGACAATTCTGACTTCAGGTGATCCAGCTCTAACTCGAGGTGCCTGACAGTGGACAGGAGGTGCTGCTCGTCAGCCTCCCTGGAATTCAGTGATGACAAGAAATGAGTCGTGCACCATAAGCCACCTACACTTAAACACTCTACACATACACATTAAGAAAAGTCAATCGTATTCCTAGAAAAGTCAGCACTGTGAAGACACCAACCTGTACCATGGTAAATGGACATTTGCTACCACTCGCAAATCACAATCCCAAAGGGACACCCCACAGGTGCTTAATATACAAATTACAAAGACCATACAAGTAGGCTCTCTCCCCAAATGCTATCAGCATTGGTTATCTTTTTAGTGGAAGATGGAAACAATTTAATATTTAAATACTTTATTTCCTTAAAATCATAAGACTTCAGAAATAATATTTATCAATAATTACTGATAATTTAGTTGAACCTAAATTTCATGCCAATGTAATGAACAATCAAAAAATATATGGCTTCAGGTTTGTCTTAATTCTATCTTATGTAGGTACTACATATTATATTAATAATATAAAATATTGCAATGTCTTTACATTTGTTTATAGGTAGATATCGTGGTTGAGATATTAACCATCCATAACTCAAAAAAGTATACTCGTGGATAAACACTTTAGGGTTCCCACATTAGCACATTAGAGCAACTATTATTTGAAATGAAAGTTCTAGAAGGAAAGAAGATGTGCTCAAGTGTCCCAAAGAGGGACATCCAGGGTCTAGAGTCCCAACAAGGGTCCTCAAAAACACACAGGAGCAAAGGTGAGGAGGATGCACATTAACACGCTAAAGTTCATCTGAATGGTCCCTCCTGATTCCAGCCACATAAATTAGAGGAAACACCAAAAAAGTAAAGTCTTCATATTTCAGAGAAGAAGATAAGGAGTATGGAGAGAGCCTGCTATGGGATAAAATTAAAGATGTGAAAAAAAAAAGATGCAGCTCTGGGAATACCAGTGAAAGGGAAACACTACACTTTAAAGGGTGTACAGGCAAACTCCAGGGCCCCAGGATACTGTAGAAGGACTGCAATGACTGCATGGCAAAGAAATGGCATGGGGGAGCACAAGAGCAGTGGCCTCTGAGTGCAGAGAGCCCAAAGCCACCTGGGGAGGGCAGCCTGTGAAGAGGGCCAGTAGGAAACATGCTTCCCAGAAGGCAGGGTCCTGCTTGCTGGAGGAATTGCGGAGGAGGAGGGATGATGGAAGCTTTAACTCAAGCCAATGGATCTGGTGGAGGCCTGGCCTAGAGTCCACTGTAACACAAGTTCCAAGGCTGGCCCCTCCACACACACCCAGCACTAAGGCTCTCAGGTCCAAGCAGGGGCACCATCACCTCTGGGTACAGTGAAACACTGACAGTCCTCACTTGGCTCCAGAAGGGTCCCCAGAAGAACACAAAGTTGGGCATGTCTCAACCACAAAGCTCAGTTACTTTGACAATACTGGGTGGGGTTCACACCAGCATCCCTTCATATTATTGCTGCCACTCCAAATCACCAAAAAGAGAAACATAAAAGACAAAATAGTAAATTATTATTTGAAATTATCCTACCTAATTGCTTGTAGCTTGGTCTGTTCTAATTCCTTCCGGATGGCCTAAAAAGTACAAGAAACAATCTATTTTAATACACAGTTATATACAGACTTCATAAACCCTATCTGATTAACTCAAAAACTGTATTTTTATCTAGACTTTTTCACTCTCAATTCAAAGTTGACTCACAAGTAGGGGATGTTTATTTTATATTTCAAAGAGAACTTTTTTTAAAAGTCATCATGTGTACTTTGAGACATTCCTGTGCACAAATCTCACAGGAACAGCTTAATGAATTTTCAAAATACATAGCTCCTACAACTAGCACCCAGCTAAGAAAACAGAACATGGTCACCACCTCTACCGTGTTTCCCTGAAAATAAGACACTGTCTTATATTTATTTTTTCTCAAGAAGACATACTAGGACTTACTTTCAGAGGATGTCTTATAAGACCATCACTAGGTCTTATTATCGGGGTAGAGCTTATATTTAACAAATGCATAAAAATCCTGCTAGGGCTTATTTTGGGGGTAGGTCTTATTTTTGGGTAAACACGGTAGAGAGTATATTTTAAATGTAGAAGGAAAAGAAAAGACAAATTTACACATGGAGATATGACTTATTAACATGGTCTATTCAAAGATGTCCACACTATACTATGTTGAATAACAGCATCTATTCAAACTCTGACTTAACAGAGGTCTTCACAGCTTCAACACAGGACAAGGCCATCCCCAAATGAAATAATCCTAGATCCTTTCACCAGGTGAGGTAATTCTTATCTCTGGCTGGCTTCTCTCAGCCCTCTCCCCTTCTTTTTAGTTGAATTCCCCTGGTTCTAACAGGGTCTATAAAACAGGGCTGGTCTTGAGATCCCCAAAGGGCTGTGATCTAACCCTTAGGTTCATCATGTTTTACAACTTAGTCCAACAAATACATGAACATCACATCTCTAACATGCCAGGCTCTGAACCTGAATTTGAACACTTCATAATCTGCATTGCTCAGATCAGGGCAAGCCTCTGGCCTCCCTCCAGCTTTACCAGCATCTAATAATAATGGACTTTCTGACCCCAAAGTAATGTTCAGGTCCTTTATTTTCCCTATAAAGACAATGCAATTTTGGAGGCTGTGTGATAGGGAGGAAAAACAGGAACTTTGAAACCGGGAATAGCTGGATTAGGCTCCTGCCTCCAATGCACAGCCTGCTCTAACCCTGGAGAGACACCTGGAGCTGGAGACTCAGGTGCACTGACTGAGCACTAATGCAGCAACGTGAAAATGCCCAAGGAGAACAAAACAAACATTTCTTTCAGTTTAGTTTTACAAAGAACAACAAAAAAATACTCTTGAAAAAAGGCATATTAAATGGCTAAGGAATTTTAAACTATTAACTGCAATTGGTTTTTCTTTTATTAAAAAAGTCATTTTGTTGGGGACTACAATTATAAGGTTAAGAATAAGTACCTCAGATTTTTCTGTCAGTTTCTTGAGAATGTCTTCCAAGTTTGAGATACGGAGGTCATGTTCTTGGTGGAAACTCATAAAGTCAGCCTTAGAAGAGAAGAAAATGAATGAACAAATGATAAAAGTTAAGCAATAAACAAAAATGTATCAATTTAGGCCAGGTCCATTTCTACACAAAATATTGAAAAATTAGAGGTTATTTGGTCCCAACTTGGCATAGCATCCTTAAAGGAGTAGCCACCTCGGCGGTGCCTGTGGCTCAGTGAGTAGGGTGCCAGCCCCATATACCGAGGGCGGTGGGTTTGGCCCTGGCCAAACTGCAACAAAAAAAAATAGCTGGGCATTGTGGCAGGCGCCTGTAGTCTCAGCTACTCAGCTGAGGCAAGAGAATCAACTCAGCCCAACAGCTGGAGGTTGCTGTGAGCTGTGATGACACAGCACTTTACCAAGGGCAACAAAATAAGACTCTGTCTCTACAAAAAAAGGAGTAACCACCTAATAACATTCTTATCTTCATCTCTAACTTTAGAGATCTAAAATTTGTGTTAAAATGCACAAAGAGCTTTTCCAGTTACATAAGAATATTAATAGAGAAGTCCTATAATTAACAGACAATACTGTGTAGAAAGCAAACTATTCATTCAACAAATATTCCTTAGGGAACTAATATAGTCAATGATTTAAAGTAAAATAACCACAGATAAAGATACATGATACACCTATAACCCCTTTGATCATTTCATCTTCATTTGAAATATATGACATGTAAACATTTATTAGAAGTAAACCAATCAGAACAATTCCTGAGAACACTGGATAATATCATTGAGAATCAAGTCTTCATCAGATACTTTAAGCAATCTGTCACAAAGCTGACAAGTGACGAGATCAACAAAGGTACCCAATTGTGACGAACAAAGTGTTTTCAACATAAGTTACCTGTTCAAAAAAAGCACTTTATTTCTACCAATCGATTATTAGGAAGATAAACTCATAGTAAGATTATTGGATATGCTCCTGAGAAGGTCTAGAAAAATCACTGCCAATCATCTGTGGCAAAGAAAGGACTGCACGCTCCTAATTACTAAAATCCAGGTCATAAGAGAAAGGTATAATAGAGTAATACAGTACCTGACCTGGGGGGTTTCATTTGTACATTTACACCCCCATTTCATTCTAAAACAACCCAATATACACTAATACTGGAATGATACAAAGAAGAATAACATGGTCCCTCAATCAAGATGACACACAAACTGGTGTGTCAGTTTGGAGCAGAAAACCTATTTGTAGACTGATCATGAGATAGAAAATCAACAAACACTGGATGCAAATTGGACTTTAGACCAAATGGACTTAAACATTTACAGAACATTCTGTCCAACAACTACAGAACATACATCTTTTTCACTAGCACATTCTCCGAGATAAAACAATATTTTAGGCCACAAAACAAGTCTTAAGACATTTTTCAAAAATCCAAATCATATCATCAAGTAACTTCTCAGACCACAGTAGAACAAAGCTGAAAAATGATAAGAAAAGGAATTTCAGGAACCACACAAATACATGGAAATTAACACATTCCTCAATGATCACTGGGTCAACAAAGAAATAAGGACACAAATTCAAAAAACTTCTGAAATGAATGAAAATGAAAGCACAACATACCAAACCTACGGACCAGCAAAAGCCGTGCTAAAGAAGGACGTTTACAGCTCTCAATGCCTACATCAAAAAAGTAGAAACAAACTAATGTCACACCTCAAGGAACTAGAAAACCAAGAACAAATCAAATCCAAAGTTGGAAGAAGAAAAGAAATAACGATTAGTGCAGAACTGAATGAAATAGAGAACAGAAGAAAACAAAACACCAACACAAAGAATCAATGAAATAAAAAGATGGTTCTTCAAAAACATCAGCAAAATTGGGCAACCCACTGGGACCCCTTACATTGTATTGGAAGTTTTTCTATCCTCTAATAAACTATCACTCTATCCCAAAAAGAAAAAATTGACAAACCACTGCTTGACAGTCTATGCTAAATAAAAATTAAATTAAATTAAAAATTTACAAACCACTGGCTAGATTAACCAAGAAAAGATAGAAGACCCAAATAAAATCAGTAATGGAAAAGCAGACATTGTAAGTGATACCACAGAAATGCAAAAGATCACTGGAGACTATTATGAACTGTATGTTCCCAAACTAGAAAACCTAGATGAAATGGATAAATTCCCGGAACATAACAGCTTCCTTATACTGGAACAGAAAGAAATAGAACTCCTGAATAGACTAGTAATGACTAGTCAGAGTGAATCAGTAACAAAATAAAAATCTCCTTTAAAAAAAAGAAAAGCCGGGCATGGCTCACGCCTATAATCCCAGCACTGTTAGAGGCTGAGGAGGGAGATTCACTGGAGCTCCGGAGTTCGCCTGAGCAAAAGTGAGACTCCGACTCATGAAAAAAATGGAAAAACACACCTGGGAGCCGTGGAGAGCACCTGTAATCCCAGAGGCTTCTGGAGGCTAAGGCAGTGGGATGCCCACAAGACAGGAGTCTGAGGTTGCAGTGAGCTACCAAGCCACTGCACTCTGCTCAGAGGCACAGGGTGGGACTCTGTCTTGACAAAATAAAAAAGAAAGAAAGAAAAAAAGCACAGGACCAGATGGATTCACAAGATGACTTCTACCAAACATACAAAGAACCAATCCTCCTGTAATCTAACTGCTCCAAAAAAACTCAAGGAGGAGAGAATTTTCCCTAACTCCTTCTACTAGGCCAGTATTACCCTGATAGCAAAACCAATAAAGTTACAACAAAAAAAGAAAACTACAGACTAATATCCCTGATGAATACAGATGCAAAACTCTTCAACAAAATCCTAGCAAATCAAATTCATCAGCACATCAAAAGGATACACCATGATCAAGTGGGGTTTTATTTTTAACTACGGATACAAGAGTGGTTTAACATATGTAAATCAATAAATGTGATACGTTATATAGACAGCATTAAGTACAAAAACCATATAATCATCTCAAAAGACATGAAAAAAAGCATTTTTTGTGTGTGTGAGACAGAGTCACACTGTTGCTCTAGGTAGAGTGCCATGGTGTCATAACTCACAGCAACTTCAAACCCTTGGGCTCAAGCAATTCTCTTGCCTCAAGCCTGTCTAGTAGTTGGGACTACAGACGTGTGCCACAATGCCTGGCTATTTTCTAATATTTTAGTAGAGACAGGGTCTTACTCTTGCTCCTGAGCTCAGGTGATCCACCTGCCTTGGCCTCCCAAAGAGCTAGGATTATAGGCGTGAGCCACTGCTCCTGGTCAGAAACAGCATTTGATAAAATTCGGCATTCCTTCACGATAAAAATCTTCAACAAACAAGGCTTTAAAAGAACACACCTCAAAATAATAAAGGCTGTATCATGTTGAATGGGGAAAGCACCCCCCCTCAGAACTGGAATAAGACATGGTACCCACAGAGAGGCAAAAAAAAAAAAGGAAATAAAATGTTTCCAAATTGGAAAAGAAGATTTCATGATGTCCCTGTTCATTGCTGATATCTTATATCTAAAAAACCGTAAAGAATCCACCCTAAAGAAAACCCTAAAGAATCTAAGAAATTCTAATTCACCCTAAAGAAAACCCTAAAGAATCTAAGAAATTCTTAGATTTGATAAATGCAGTAAAGTTTCAGGATACAAAAATTAATGTACAGAAACCAGGAGCATTTCTAATACACCTATTATGACCTACCTGAGAACATAATCAGCACGGCCATCCCAGTTAACAACAGCTACAAAAAATAAAACACCTAGGAATATATTTAACTAAGGAGGTGAAAGAGCTCTATAGGGAAAACTACAAAATATTGGTGAATTGCAAATGACACCAACAAAAGAAATCCACTCTCAAGGATCAGAAAAATTACTATCATTAAAACAATCACACTTCCCAAAGCCATCTGCAGGTTCAATGCAACCCCTATCAAAATGCCAACATCACTGTTCACAGAATCACAACAATTCTAAAATTCACATGGAACCAAAAATGACACCATGATACTCAACCCCAGGGCAACTAAGTGAAACTCTATCTCAAAAGAAAAAAAAAAAGGACCCAAACAGCCAAAAGAATTGGAGGTACTGCATTGCCTTACTTCAAATCATATTGCAAGGCTATCGTACCCAAAATAGCATGGTACTTAAATAAGGACCAGCACACTTCCACCATAGGAACAGTGTAAAAAACCTAAAGGCAGAGCCACAGACTAGCAGTCGAATGATTCTTGATAAAACTGATAAGAATATACACTGGGGACACCTGTAATCCCAGCACTCTGGGAGGCCAAGGCACTGCCTGAGCACACAGGTTTGAGACCAGCCTGAGCCAGGGTGAGACCTCATCTCTAAAAGTAGCCAGGTGTGTAGCAGGCACCTTTAGTACCAGCTACTTGGGAGGCTGAGACAAGAGAATCACTTGAGCCCAAGAGTTTGAGGTTGCTGTGAGCTATGACATCACAGCACTCTACTGAGGATGACAAAGTGAGACTATGTCTCAAAAAAAAAAAAGGAATATACACTAAGGAAAGGACATCCTTTTCAATAAATAGTGCCGGGAAAAGTGGATGCAGAAGAATGAAACTGGACCCCTATCTCTCATCATATACCAAACCCAGCAAGAGTGGGATTAAAGACTTAAATTTAAGACCTGAAACTATAAAATACTGGAAGAAAACCTAGGGAAAACTCTCTGAACCTTGGTCTAAGAGGACTAAGCAAAGAATTCATTGTGTAGCACCTGTGGCTCAAAAGGCTAGGGCGCTGGCCCCATATGCCGGAAGTAGTGGGTTCAAAAAAAGAAAGAATTCATGACTAAGACTTCAAAAGCACAGGCAACAAAAATAGAAATAGACAAGGACTAATTAAACTACAAAGCTTCTGCATAGCAAAAGAAATAAACAACAGAGTGAATAGATAACCTGCAGAATAGGAGAAATGTTTGCAAATTATATATCCAACATGATACTAATATCCAGAAATTACAAGGGCTCAGTTCAACAACAACAAAAAAAACCCACAAATAACCTCATTAGAAAGTAGACTAAGGACATGAACAGACAGACATTTTTCAAAAGACAAATAAATGGCCAAAAGACAAAAAAATTTTCAACATCACAATCACCAGAGAAATGCAAATTAAAATTACACCAATCAGAATGGCTATTATCAAAAAGATAAAAGACAACAGATGTTGGTAAGGATGCAAAAAAGGGAACTCTTATACACTGTTGGTGGAAATGTAAATTAGTATAAGCTCCATGAAAAATGGTATGGAGATTTCTCAAAGAACTGAAAATAGAATTACTGTTAGATCTTGCAGTCTCATTATTGGGTATCTACTCAAAGGAAAAGTAATCAATACATAAAAAAGATATCTGCATTCATATCTTTATCACAGCACTATCTATATACAAGAATAAAGCTATGAAATCAACCTAAGTGTCCATCAACAGAGGACTGGAAAAAGGTAATGTGGTGTATACACACAATGGAATACTATTCTGCTGTAAAAAAGAATTAAATCATTATCTTTTGCAGCAACGCAGATAAAACTGGAGGCCATTACCTTAAGTGGAACAAATCAGATGCAGAAAGACAAATACCACGTGTTCTCTCTCTCTTTTTTTTTTTTTTTTGCTGGGTTTGAACCCACCACCTCTGGCATATGGGACCGGTGCCCTATCCTTTTGAGCCACAGTTGCCGCCCATACCACATGTTCTCATTTATAAATGGGAGCCAAATAATATGTACACATGGAAGTAAAGTGTGGAACAATAAACTGTGGAGAATCAGAGTGGTACAGAGTATATGGGGGGGTGGAAGATGGGAGGGTGCTTGGTGGGTACAATGTGTGTTGCTCCAGACATGGACACACAGAAGGCCCTGTCGTCACCACAATACGCTATCAATGTAGCAAAACTGCACACACCATACACAGTGGATCACACCTGTAATCCCAGCACTTTAGGTGGCTGAGGCAATAGAATCACTAGAGGCCAGAAGTTTGAAAGCAGTATAGATAATAACATGGGGAGACCCTGGCTCCACAAAACATTTAAAAATTAGCTGGGCATGGTGGCATATGCCTGTAGCCCCAGTAACTTAGAATGCTAAAGTGGGAAAACCCTTTGAGTCCAGGAGTTTGAGGCTACAGCAAGCTGTGATTACACCAACACTGCACTACAGCCTATACAGGCGAAATGCCTATATGCTCTGGCCAAAAATGCCATTTGAGAGAGAGCAGTGAAAAGACTTTGTGTGGGCATACTTGTGAGAAAATGAGGCAGAATCCCATGTGGCTAGGTTGGTTGTGAGCCTAACTTGACCAAGGCTCTGGTTGGAATGGTATTTCAAGAGATGTCCAGACTGTGTGGATGACTTTATAAGACCAATGAAAAAACCCTTTGGAAAACTGGCCAGATACCCATCAGTAACCTTTCCTGATCTGTGGTAAAGGACAAAGGTCGCTTGCTGATGGGTCTGGGAATGGAGTAACCTTTCGTGATCTGTGGTGTGTGACAAAGGATGCTGACAGGTCGGGGAATGGAAATGTGCTTGGAGACCTCAAGAGAAGAGGAATTTACCCAATGCATACACGTATCTAATGGCACAGATAAAACTTGGGCTCATGAAAGGCTTTTGAGAAGTCCAGCCTGAGAATTCCTTATAAAAGGCTCCAGCAAAACCCCCCTGACTTAAGGCCTACATGGAAGCAGAGGTTTGCACACAAATTCCTGTATGCCCCAGAAGTTTCTTTATGCCTTGTTTAAAGACCTCAAGTAACAGCCTCCAAATGGCAAGGCCATCAAGGGCAGGTATTCAATCTACTTTGTTCCTCCATCACCTCAGGCATCATCAGATAAAAACAAAGAAGTAACGACTGACAACATGTTCTTTTTTTTCTTTTTTTTTTTTTGAGAAGGAAACTCAAGCTATCCCCCTGGGTAGAGTGCCATGGCATCACAGCTCATAGCAACCTCCAACTCCTGGGCTCAAGCGAGTCTCCTGCCTCTGCCTCCCAAGCAGCTGGGACCACAGGCGCCCACCACAACGCCCGGCCATTTTTTT
>CAUYQV010187395.1:0-49557 GCA_963574575.1 Galagoides demidoff | reverse complement strand
TTTTTTTTTTTTTGAGACAGAGCCTCAAGCTATCCCCCTGGGTAGAGTGCCATGGCATCACAGCTCATAGCAACCTCCAACTCTTGGGCTCAAGCGAGTCTCCTGCCTCCGCCTCCCAAGTAGCTGGGACCACAGGTGCCCACCACAACGCCCTGCCATTTTTTGGTTGCAGCCCTCATTGTTGTTTGGCAGGCCCGGGTTGGGAATTTGAACCCGCCACCTTAGGTGTACATGGCTGGTGCCTTAGCCGATTGAGCCACAGGCGCCGAGCCACCAGCACCATTTGTTAAATAGGGAATCTTTTCCCCACTCAATGTTTTTAATTGGCTTATCAAAGATCAAATAATGGTAAGTAGCTGGGTTCATCTCTTGGTTCTGTATTCTGTTCCTTACATCCACCTCTCTATTTTTGTGCCAGTACCATGCTGTTTTGATCACTATCAATTTATAGTATAGTCTGAGGCCTAGCATGATTCCTCCTGATTTGTTTTTATTTCTGAGTAATGTCTTGGCTATTCGAGGTTTTTTCTGATTCCATATAAAATGAAGTATTATTTCTTTGAGATCTTTAAAGTATGACAGTGGAGCTTTAATAGGGATTGCACTAAAATTATATATTGCTTTGGGTAATATGGAGATTTTAACAATGTTGATTCTTCTCAGCCATGAGCATGGTATGTTTTTCCATCTGTTAACATCTTCAGCTATTTCTTTTCTTAGAGTTTCATAGTTCTCTTTATAGAGATATTTCACATCCTATGTTAGGTAAACTCCCAAATATTTCATCTTCTTTGGCACTACTGTAAATGGAATAGAGTCCTTGACTGTTTTTTCAGCTTGGCTGCTGTTGGTATATATAAAGGCTACTGATTTATGAGTGTTGATTTTGTAACCTGAGCTGCTGCTGTATTCCTTGATCACTTCTAAGGGTTTTGTAGTAGAATCCCTGGTGTTTTCCAGATATACAATCATATGATCTGCAAAGAGTGAAAGTTTGATCTCTTCTGACCCTATGTGGATACACTTGATCGCATTTTCTTGTCTAATTGTGATGGCTAAGCCTTCCATTATGATGTCGAAAAGCAGTGGAGACAATGGGCAACCTTGTCTGGTTCCTGATCTGAGTGGAAATGATTTCAATTTAACTCCATTCAATACAATATTGGCTGTGGGTTTGCTGTAGATATGCTCTATCAGTTTAAGAAATGTCTCTTCTATACCCATTTTCTTAAGTGTTCTGATCATGAAGGGATGCTGGATGTTATCAAATGCTTTTTCTGCATCAATTGAGAGAATCATATAGTATTTGTTTTTTATTTTCTTAATGTGATGAATTATATTTATAGATTTACGGATATTGAACCAGCCTTGAGACCCTATGATAAAACTCACTTGGTCATGGTGTATATAATTTGTTTGATGTGTTGCTGGATTCTGTTTGCTAGGATCTTGTTGAATATGTTTGCAACAATATTCATTAGTGATATTGGTCTATAATTTTCTTTTCTTGTTGGGTCTTTTCCTGGTTCAGGGATCAAGGTGTTGTTTGCTTCATAGAATGTGTTGGGTAGCATTCCTTCTTTTTCTATATTTTGGGAAAGGTTACATAATATAGGTACTAGTTCTCTTTAAGGGTTTGGTAGACTTCTGATGTGAAGTCTTCTGGTCCCCAGTTTCCTTTTTAGGGAAATTTTGTATAGTTGATGCTATTTTAGCACTTTATATAGGCCTGTTCAACATTTCCACATCATTCTGGCTAAGCTGATGAAGGTGGCGTGCTTCCAAGTATTGGTCTATTTCCTTCAATTTTTTTGTATTTCTGAGAATAGAGTTTCTTGTAATAGTCATTAAGGATTTTTGAATTTCTGAGGAGTCTGTTGTTATTTCATCTTTGCCATTTCTGATATATGAAATTAGAGATTTTACTCTTTTATTCTTGGTTAGGTTAGCCAAAGGTTTATCTATTTTATTGACCTTTTAAAAAAAAAACTTTCAGATTTATTTGTTGTATAATCCTTTTGTTTTCAATTTCATTTAATTCTTCTCTAATTTTGGTTCTTTTCTTCTGCTGTGTTTGGGGTTGGAATATTCTTCTTTTTCAAGTTGTTTGACATGTCCCATTAAGTTGTTAACTTCCTCTCTTTCCGTTCTCTTGAGGAAGGCTTGCAGTGCTATAAATTTCCCTTTTGAGACTGCCTTTATAGTATCCCAGAGGTTCTGGTAATTTGTATCTTCATTATCATTTAGTTCCAAAAATTGGGTAATGTCCTTCTTAAATCTCATTTATGACCCAGCTATCATTCAGCATAAGGTTATTTCATTTCCATGTTTTTGTATGAATATGCAGATTCCTGTTTTTACTGAGTTCAACTTTTATTCCATTATGGTCTGAGAAGATGCAAGGAATAATTTCTATTCTTTTAAACTTGCTGAGGTTAGACTTGTGACCTAAGATGTGATCAATTTTGGAGGATGTTCCATGGGCTGATGAGAAGAATATGTATTCAATTTTGTTAGGATGAAATGTTCTGTAGATGTCTGTTAAATCCAATTGTTGAATGGTTAAGTTTATTTCTAAAATTTCTTCACCGAGTTTCTTATTGGAGGATCTATCCAACATTGCCAAAGGAGTGTTAAAATCTCTAACTATTATGGTGCTGGAGGAAAACAAGTTGCTCATGTCTGTTTTCATGAGTCTCTCTTATAAATTGAGGCGCATTCTGGTTGGGTGCGTAAATGTTAATAACTGAAATCTCATCATATTATTACCTTTAACAAATGTGATGTGATCATCCTCTTTCCTTACTTTTGTTGGTTTAAAGCCTATTCTGTCTGTAAATAAAATTGCAACACCTGCTTTTTTTCTGATTTCCATTAGCCTGAAATATAGATGACCACCCCTTCACCCTGAGTCTATAGTTATCTTTTAATGTAAGATGAGATTCTTATATGCAGAAGATATCTGGCCTGAGTTTTTATATACAATCGGCCAACCTGTGTCTCTTTAGAGGACAATTTAATCCATTCACATTAATTGAGAATATTGATAAGCCTGATAGAATTTTGGGTATTGGGTTTTCGAAAGTCCAGTGGATATTTTTAATCCTTTTGCCACTGTGGAAGTTGGGATTTGATCACAAATTTCCATTTCCAAGTGAGTTTACTTTGGTGGTAGAGGATTGTGCTGGTCATTATGGAGGATAGGTCTGAAAATAACCTGGAGAGCTGGTTTAGTTACGGCAAATTTCTTCAACATGTGTATGTCATTAAAGTACTTAATTTCTCCATCATAAATGAAAGTTGGTTTAACTGGATACAGGATTCTGGCAAATTATTTTGTTTTAGGAGATAAAAAGTCAATGACCACCCTCTTCTAGCTTGAAAGGTTTCAGCAGAGAGATCTGCAGTCATTCTAATATTCTTCCCCTGGCAGGTTATGGTTTTCTTACTTCTGGCTGCTTGCAGAATTCTCTCCTTCACATTAATTTTGGTGAAGTTAATTATAATGTGTCTGAGAGATATTTGGGTTGACTTATGCTGGGGTTCTGAAACTGTCTGCTATCTGAATTTCAGGATCTGTTGGCATGTCTGGGAAGTTGTCTTTGATTATCTCATGAAGTCTGGGCCTTTCAAAGCCACCTCATCACCTTTAGGAATTCCTATAAGGTGAATATTAGTTTTCTTCAAATTATCCCAGAGCTCTTTGAGAAAATGATCCATTTTTGCTCTCCACTTCTCTTCCTCTTTGAGCATTTGGGAGCATTCAAAAGCTTTGTCCTCAATGTCAGAAATCCTTTCTTCTGTCTGCTCCATTGTGTTCCTGAGGGATTCTACTGTATTTCTCAGATCTTTGAGGGCTGCAAGTTCTTGTCTCAATGTGTCAAAACCTTTGTTAATTTTGTCTTTAAATTCGTTGAATTCTTGAGACAACTTTTGAAATGCTCCTTAAATTTCTAATTCCAACTTTACCTCCATTCTATTAATCTTATTTGCAATCCAAATTCTGAATTCAATTTCTGACATCTCAGCTATTTGTTTATGAATGGGATCTTCTGGTGTATCTGCCATGTCTTTCCTTGGGGGAGTTGAACTACTCTGATTATTCATGTTGCCAGAGTTTTTCTGCTGATTCTGCCCCATGATTATTTTACGGCATTTGCTAAATGAGCAGATAAAGGTAAAGTTGGGTTGGGGGCTCCTGGAGTAGGGATTAACCAGCCCTTTGCCCAAGAGCTGGGACAGGTGTCTGTACATTTTCCCCTGGAGTTTTGCAAAGGACCTGTACATGCTACAGCCTGAGACATTGGGGACTTGCTTGGTGTGGTGGGGCTAAGTGGCTCTGTCTTGTTTTCAGCTGGTCTCTGTCCAATCCTAGTGAATCAGTAACTCTGGGTTGAAGTCTCAGCTGTGGAGAAATACCAGCAACTAAATCACCCCGTCCCTCATAGGCAACAACTGGAAAAGGAAAATCAAACCTTCCCACAACCACATACCCAGGGTATCACTTTGAATAGTCCTCAGGTGATTGGCCCAGGTCAAGAGTTCCAAATCAATTGTCCCAGTTAGCACCCAGTCTCAAGTGGCAGAGTTCAAAAGGTCTTGAGCAACTAGATAGCAGAGGTCTGCTGGCAGCTTGAATATGACTCGCTCTAGTGCTCTGTGGAGTCAGAAGGACCCACACAGCAAATAAATTAGTCTGGGAAGGTTGATGACTCCTTCCCCACCTTGCACCTCTGTTACACTCAGTCATTGATAACCCCACAGGGCTGTAACCCAGTTCCCTCCAATAAGCAGATGCTCTAGGGGGTTGTGCCTGCCTGTGTCACAGGGAGATCTATGTCTCCTCTGCCTGACTGCCACACTCTGCCACCAGCCAGCAGGGGGAGCTGAAGCCTGACAACCTCAGGTGCCTAGTTGAAGTGGGGGTGATTTACTTGGCTCCAGCCCCACCCCAGATTGATGTGGCTGCCACTTATATTGTCACAGAATTAGTATTTCTATCCTGGCTACATTCCCCTGTGGGCCAGGCTCTGAGTTCACAGAAACTGCAGCTCAGCCCCACCCTGTGCTGCTGCCGTTGTGCCAATTCTCATGGAGCTGGCATCTCTGTCCATCTGCACTCTGTGTTGGGGTGGGCGAGGTTAGAGCTCACACTCAGCTCTCAGTATCTCTTTCTCCCTGGGCTGGTGCTGTTACCCTGCCTGCTTTTATCTGAACTATGTTCCCTTGGGGGCTGGGTGCTTCTTAGGCTCAGTAAGGCAGTACTTCTGACTAAGCCCCACCCTAGGTGTATGCTGTCTCTGCCTGTGTATTCTAGTCTCCGTCCTGCCATGCTCTGCCCAGGCAGGTACTGCCTCAGGCATACCCTTTACTCCCAGGGCCTATATTTCTGTCCTAGATCTGTTCTGCGAGTGGCGGCCACCAATTGCCAAGAGAGGTGGGGAGTATCTCTCCAAAATATCCCCAGGGGTGTGAGCCCTACTGTTCCCATTGTTGCTGCTGCTGCTCTGTGCCATGGAACACTGCTTCTCCCTCTCTGTGTTGGTCCACAGTCCTGTCTTCACTCCCATGTCACAGAATCAGCATAGACCTGCAAGAGCCTATGCCTTGTTCATACCTTTCGAGAAAACACCCCAGAACCTGGACTCCATGGGGGACAGACCTTGGGCTGAGAGTGGAGGGGAGTGATGGGAGTGCAGAACTGCAGGTAGAGAATACATCTAGTTTTATACCTGGCGGGAGAGTGCCACTAGTGTTAGTGGGTCCTCTCTGGGGAAGGAGTTCTAGTTTATAGAGGGTGTCTCCCATGGGACAAAATAGGAGAATATCAGAACTCTGCTTGCTTGTTTGTAGAAAATATACTGTGAGCTGTTCTCATGGGAGAAGGGACTCCCATTGCCTTGGCGATGGATTTTGTACCTATTGTTTGTTTCCTTGGGGTTGCAGCTTACCCCAGCAGGGTTGATGTGCATTCTTCAACCTTCTCTCTTTGCTCAGCTCCAGCTTACTTGATAAACTTATGTCCTTTAACTATCCTTCTAGATGAGAACCTCTGGGAAAGCTGGCTCCAATCGGACATCTTGCCTCCACCCCTCCACACCCCCTGCACCTGTATTTTCATTTAATAATATATCCTAGGTATCTTTCCATATCAGTCCACAAATACATTCCACATACTTTTCCATCAGCACATAGCATTTTAAACTTTTTTGAATTTTTAATTATTACGGGTACTTAATAGTTGTATATCATTGGGTGGTGCCCATGGCTCAGTGAATAGGGTGCCAGCCCCATATACTGAGGGTGGCAGGTTAGAACCCGGCCCTGGCCAAACTGCAACAAAAAAAAATAGCCGGGCATTATTCCAGGCACCTGTAGTCCCAGCTACTTGGGAGGCTAAGGCAAGAGAATGGCTCAAGCCCAAGAGTTGGAGGTTGCTCTGAGCTGTGATGCCACAGCACTCTACTGAGGGCCACATAGTGAGACTCTGTCTCAAAACAAAAAATAGTTGTATATATTTATAGGGTACATGTAATGTTGTGATGCAGCACACAGTGTGAATTAAACAAATCAGGGTAATTAAGATATCCATCACTTTAAGCATTTATCATTTCTTTGTGTAAAGAATGTTGCAATTCCACTCTTAGTTAAAGTATACCATAACATATCATTGATTATGTCACTTTATTGTGCTATCAAATATTGTTCATTCTATTGGACTATCTAACTGTATTTTTGTACCTATTACAAAATACAGTGTACCCTCACTTTATTCTTCTTCTTCTCTACTCTTCCCAGCCTCTGATAACCATTGTTCTACTCTCTGTCTCCATGAGATCAATTGTTTTTAATATTCAACTCTTCTACATGAGTGAGAACATGTGAGATTTATCTTTTTCTGTTTGGCTTATTCCACTTATAAGGTCCTCCCATTTCATCCATGTTGCAAATGGCAGAATTTCATTTCATTTTGTGGCTCTATACTATTCTTTTGTGTATATGTATATGTACTACAATTTTTTAGCCATTCATCTGTGATGGACCCTTTGGTTGATTATAAATCTTGGCTCTTGCAAGTAATGCTGCAATAAACATGGGGTACAGATATACTTCCAATATACTGAATTCTCTTCTTTTGAATATATCTAGCAGTGGGATTGTAGGGTCATATGGTAGTTCTATACTTAGTTTTTTGAGGAGCCTCCATGCTGTACCAAATAATGGTCGCACTAATTTATATTCCCACTAAGAGTGTACAGGGTTCCATTTTCTCCACATCCTTGCCAGCATTTATTACTTGTCTTTTTGATAAAAGCCATTTTAACTGGGGTGACATGACATCTCATTATAGTTTTGATTTGCATTTCTCTGATGACAAAGATGTTGAGCATTTTTTCATCTACTTATTGACCATTTGTATATCTTCTTTTGAGAAATGGCTATTCAGATTCTTTGCCCATTTTTTAATCAGATTGTTTTTTTTTCCTTTTGAGTTGTTAGAGCTCCTTACATTTTTAGTTATTAATCCCTTGTCAAATGGGTAGTTTGCACATATTTTTTCTCATTCTGTCTCATCACTTTATGGACTGTTTCCTTTCTATGCAGAAGCTTTTTTAGCTTGATGTAATCGCATTTGCCCAATTTTGCTTTGGTTGCCTGTGATTCCAGGGTATTACTCAAGAAGTCCTGGCCCAGGCCAAGGTCCTGAATTATTTCCCTAGTGTTTTCTTTGGGTAGTTTCACTTTTTCAGGTCTTAGACTTAAGACTCTAATCCATTTTGATTTGATTTTTGTGCAGGGTGAGAGATAAAGAGTCTGGTTCCATTCTTCTGCATATGGATATATAGGATTCCAAGCACCATTTATTGAACAGATCCTTTCCCCCAGAAGTTCTTGGCAACTTTGTTAAAGATGAGTTCACTATAGTTGTTTGGATTTATTTGTGGGTTCCCTATTCTGCTCCATTGACTATGTGTCTCTGTTTATACCAGTACCATGCTGATTTCGTTATTACTGTTCTGGAGTATAATTTGAAATTAGGTAAGTTGTTTTCTTCAGTTTTGCCCTTTTTGCTCAGGATGGATTTGGTTATTTGTGGTCTTTGTGGTTGCATATAAATTTCAGGGTTACTTTTTCTATTTTAGTGAAGAATGTCATTGGTATTTTGACAATGATTGCATTCAACTGTAGATTGCTTCTGGTAGTATGGACATTTTGACAATATTGATTCTTTCAACCCATGAGCATGGAATATTTTTCCATTATTTTGTGTCCACTTCAATGTCTTTCATCAATGTTTTGTAGTTTTTGTTATAGAGATCTTTTACTTCTTTGGTTAAGTTTATTTCTAGGTATTTTATTTTATTTCTAAGTATTATCAATGTGATTACTTTCTTGGTTTCTTTTTCAGATTGTTTACTGGTGGCCTGTAAAAATGCTACTGATAAAAAAAATTAAAAAAGAATAAAAATAAAAAAATAAAAAATGCTACTGATAGTTGTATGTTGATTTTGTATCCAGCAACTTTACTGAATTTGTTTATCAGTTCTAATAGTTTTCTTTTTTTTTTTTTTTGTGCAGTTTTTGGCTGTGGCTGGGTTTGAACCCACCACCTCCAGCATATGGGGTTGGCACCCTACTCCTTTGAGCCACAGGCACCGCCCTCAGTTCTAATAATTTTTTGTGAAGTCTTCCAGTTTCTTTAGATATAAGGTCATATCATCTGCAAACAAGGATAATTTGACTTCTTCCCTTCCAATTTGATGCCCTTTATTTCTTTCTCTCATCTGACTGCATTTGCTAGAACTTCCTGTACTCTGTTGAATAACAGTGGTGAATGTGGGCATCCTGTCTTGTTCCAGATCTCCAAGGAAAGACTTTTAGTTTTTCCCCATTCAGTATCATGCTGTTAGATCAATCATATATGGTTTTTATCATATTAAGGTAAATTCCTTCTATTCCTACTTTTGGGGGAGTTTTATCATAAAGGGATGTTGAATTTTATCAAATGCTTTTCCAGCATCAGTTGAAATGATCTTCTGGTGTTTGTACTTCATTTTGTTGATATGATGTATCTCATTGACTGACTTAATTAGGTTGAATTATTCTTGCATTCCTGGACGAATCCCATGTGATGATGATGAATAATGTTTTTAATGTGTTGTCGTATTCAGTTTGTTAGTATTTTGTGGAAGGTTTTGCATCTGTGTCATCAAAGATAATGGCTTGTAGTTTTCTTTTCTTAATAAGTCTTTGTCTGGTTTGGGTATCAAGGTGATATAGGCCTCAGAAATTGAGTTTGGGAATATTCCCTCCTCCTCAATTTTTTGAGGATAGTTCAAGAAGGACTGGTATAAGTTCCTTTATCACTGCCTAGTAGAATACAGAAGTGAAGTCATTGGGTCCTGGGATTTTCTTTAATGGAATATTTTTAATTGCTGCCTCTATCTTGTTACTTGTTATTGTTTTTTTGAGGTTTTATTGGTTCACTCTTAGTAGGGTGTATGTACCTAGGAATCTAACCATTTCTTCTAGGTTGTCCAATTTATTGGCATATAGTTGCTCATAGTAGTCTTTAATGAACCTTGAATTTCTGTGGTATCAGTTGTAATATGTTCCTTCTCATTTCTAATTTTATTTATTTGGGTCTTCTCTCTTTTTTTCTTAGTCTAGCTAAAGATGCATCAATTTTTTTTATCTTTAAAAAACCCAAATTTTTGGCTCAAGGATCTTTTTTATTTATTTTTGTATCAATTTCATTTATTACCATTATGATCTTTATTATGTACTCTGTTTGCGGTGGGTTGGTCTTGCCTTTCTAGTTCTTTGAGATGTATCATTAGGTTTTTTATTTGAAGCTTTTCTACATATTCTATAAACTTTCCTCTTATTACTACTTTTGCTATATCCTCTAGGTTTTGTATGTTGTATTTTTATTTTCATTATATTTTGAGAATTTTAAAAATTTCCATCTTAATCTCTTCACTGTCCCACTGTTTAGTCAAGAGCATATTGTGTAATTTCTGTATTTATATAATTTCCAGTGTTCCTCTTGTTATTGATTTTTACTTTTATTCCATTATTATCAAAGAAAATACTTGATATGATTTCAATGTTTTTGAATTTTTTAGAATTTGTTTTCTGGCATAAGATATGGTTTATCCTTGAGAATGATCCATGAGCTAAAAGAGAAGAATATGCATTCTGCAGCTGTTGGATGAAGTGTTCTGTAAATATCTATTAGGTCCATCCACTTGGTCTATATTTGAAATTAAGTCCAATGTTTCTTTGTTGATTGTCTGTCTGAATGATCTGTCCAAAGCTGAAAAAGACTGTAGTCTGAGGACTGATGCAACAGTTCATAGGAGGGAAGAGCAAGGCCTGCACCAGGAGAGAGAATTCATGTACTGCTTGGACAGCCTGTGGAAACCCACTACAGACAACTGAGACAATTGCAACAACAACAATAACAAAAAATAGCCGAGTGTTGTAGTGGGCACTTGTAATCCCAGCTACTGGGGAGGCTAAGGCAATTAAGAGAATCACTTAAGCCCAAAAGTTTGAGGTTGCTGTGAGCTGTGACGCCATGGCACTCTTTGGAGGGCAACATAGTGAGACTTTGTCTGGAAAAAAAAAAAGACTGCTACTTTGAATTCTTGTCTGAAATGTCACATATTTCCATCACTCTGGGATTGGCCACTGGTACTTTATTTATTTAGTTCATTTGGTGAGGTCATGTTTTCCTGGATATTCTTGATAGTTGTGAATGTTTATGTCTGGGGCCTGACTGCCTTACAAACTCATTCCAGGCTCCAGGATGCTTTTTGTCATCCAGAGGTGAGGCTAGCCAAAACTTGGGTTTAAGGGTGGAGGATTTTCCTCTAGTCAAGCTGGTCTAAATGTTCCCTCTGTGGGCACTAACAGAATTGTGCCCTATGCTGTGTTCCGTGATTGACAGGGCAGCTCTGAGAGCCAATGGAAGTCCCACCATTACTTAACTCTCTCCCTTTCCTGAGCACACAAATTCTTTCTCTACTTGGTGTACTGGTACATTGCTGAGGGATGGAGGAGGGATGGGATAGGCAATGCAAGACTGTCTTTTCTGCTCTTTTAAGTGTCTTTTCCTTTGACATAATGTTAAAACCAGGTACTGTGACTACTCACCTGATTTTCTTTTTCTTTTCTTTTTTTTTTTTTGAGACAGTCTTACTTTGTTGCTCTTAATAGAGTGCCATACTGTTCATAGCAACCTCCAGCTCTTGGGCTTAGGTGATTCTCTTGCCTCAGCCTCCCAAGTAGCTGGGACTACAGGTGCCCCCCTATAATGCCCAGCTATTTTTTGTTGCAGTTTGGCAGAGGCAGGGTCCAAACCCAGCACCCTCAGCATATGGGGCCAGCGCCCTACTCACTGAGCCACAGGCACTGCCCTCACCTGATTTTTGGTTCTTCTGAAAATGTTGCCTTGTGTAGATAGTTATTGAATTTTGGTATTTACATGGAAGAAAAATAGTTGGAGTTTTCTATTTGGCCATCTTGCTCTGCCCTCAAACAGCTGAATAGTGATATATTATATAGATACACCATTGCAAAGATTTCCCTAGTTTGGTTATTTTAAAAGATTCACTAAACTTCACAGAGTACATCACATAGGCTTTTTTTTTCAGATACAGTCTTACTCTGCTACCCACACAGCTAGTGTGCTGTGGCACCATAGCTCACAGCAACCTTAAACTCCTGGGTTCAAGTAATCCTCCTGCCTCAGCCTCCAGAGTAGCTGGGACTATAGGTGTCCACCACAATGCCTAGCTAATTAAAAAAAAAATTTTTTTTTAGTAGAGATGAGATCTCACTCTTGCTCAGGCTGCTCTCAAACTCCTGAGCTCAATATATCCTCCCACCTCAGTGTCCCAAAGTGCTAGAATTACATTCAAAGGCAAAAGGTATGGTACATCGAGAGAAAGAAAGCACAGGCAAGCACTGGAGGCTCAAGAGACATCTCGTGTGAAATCTCACCAGGAGCGCTATTGGCCCATGCTGTGTCACAAGCTTGAACCACCAAATCCTGTGAGATAAATCTTGCCTACAGATGCCTTAAATGGGAAATTCTTAGGTCCTTGAAATAATGATGCTAAGTTCTTCAAACCAAAAACTTTGGTTACAAACCATCAGTAAAAAAAAATCTAACGATAGTGGTCTCCAGGGAACATTTTAGACTTTAATCACCACATCATAAATTGGCCAAGAGTAAAATGCCATATATCCAGAATTGAAGGCATAATAATGTCAATGGAAAAGGCACCATGCTCTTTAAAATTATTTAAAGAGGTTTTATTCTGAGCCAAATTTGAGGACCATGACACAAAGCCATATTCAGGAAACCTTGAAAATTTGGACTCGTGGTTGTGGAGTTGTGATTTGGTTTTTTACATTTCAGTGACACAGGAAATGTAAAATTCATTTCAGGAATTACAGGTAAAATCATAAATCAATATGTGGAAGGCATATATTGATTTGGCCAAAAAAGTTGGGACATCTCAAAGTGGGGACACTATTATTTTTCTTTTTCTATAGCACTTATCACCTACTAAAATACTATTTAATTTGTTTATTTCTCATATATATGATTATCTTTCTCAAGGTTGATTGATAGACTATAAGATCCTTGAGGGCAGGGATCTTTCCACATTTTGTTTACTGATAGATCTGAAGTGCATAAAATAGTGCCTGACACACGATATGTACTCAACAAATATTTGCTAATGAAACATTGAACTCCTTAGTGAAAGTCTGCACACTGAATGAAAGGGCGCCATTTCTTGCTCTGCCTTGCTCCCAAAATTCTAGCAGCCTGTCATATATACCAGAAATGAGGTTAGAGGAATATCTAAGAAACTAAACAGCCCAGAGAAAAGACCTCTCACAGGAGACATTTGAGAGAAAGAGTGGCTCTTGTCCTGATAACCATTCATTGAAGGACACTAGTCACTCGGTCCCTCCAAGACTTCCTCCCCCACCACATGCAAAACTTCTAACTAGCAAAATAGAGCTGTGAATGGTAGCTTAAATATGAATAGTAGCTCAGAGGTCATTTGAAAAAACCTCCAACATAAAAAGAAAAAAAATAGCAAAGAAACAGAAAATGCAAAAAAGCAGATTTTTTTTTCTAAATTCTGCAATTAATATTGCTATTGAGAATAAGAAATAATATTAGGAACATAAAACAAGAATGAAAATAGAAACAACAGAAAACAAAGATGAAGCTCTTGGAAATTAAATATACAGTAGCTGAAATAAAATATTTAATACAAAGGTTTGGATATTAAAATCAAAGGAATCTTGGGTGGCACCCATAGCTCAGTGGGTAGGGTGCTGACCACATACACTGGGGCTGGCGGGTTCAAACCTGGCCTGGGCCTGCTAAGAACAACAATGACAACTGCAACAAAAGAAAACAGCTAGGCATTGTGGCAAGCACCCACAGTCCCAGCTACTTGGGAGGCTGAGGCAAGAGAATCGCTTAAGCCGAAACGTTTGAGGTTGCTGTAAGCTGTGATGCCACAGCGCTCTACCAAGGGCACCATAGTGAGACTCTGTCTCAAAAAAAAAAGGGGGGGATTCTCCTAAAAGAAGAACAAAATAATCAAAGAGGTGGAAAACTGAAGGGAAAAAAGCTATGAAAATTAGCTGCCCCCGGTAGCCCCGGTGGGCCCAACTAGGACTGATCTGGCCATGTGTGGGCCCCGCACCACAGCTGCCATTCCCCTGCCCCCACCCCACCAGTTGCCCGAGTAGGGCTGAACTAGGACTGATCTGGCTGCTGCCATTCCCCTGCCCTCCCTCACCCTGGAGGGGCCGAACTAGGACTGACCCCGCTGCACGCGCTCCCTGCACAGCTCAATTCTCAATTAGAGAGAACTGAGAAACAAAGGAGAAAATTATTGATGAATTAATATAAATCTAGATTAAAAGGGCATATTGTATGAGCAGCATAATTTATAGGAAAACAACAAAACTCAATGCCCATAGTATATAGGGTATTTCATTGTGAATTTCTGAGCATCAAAATCAGACCATCTTAAAAATGATACAGAGAGAATAAAAAAATGAACAGGAATCAGAATGGCATCAAACTTCTCACAATATTACCAGAAGAAGGTAGAATAAGATGCAGCAGTTCTTTCAAAATCCTCAGTAAAAAATATTTTTAAGCTAGAATTCTGTATCCAACCAAAGAATCAATCCAATATGAGGATAACCTACATATCTGAAATTTTCAGGTATGCAAGGACTAAAATAAAATGCCTTCTATGCACTCTTTCTTAGAAAGCCAGTGAAAGACATGCTTCCCTACACACACTGGAGATAAAGGAAGAAATGGGGCTCAGGAAACAATGCATCCAACATCTTGGGGGTGAAGCTGTGCAGCAGAACTGGAGAGAAACCAGCCCAAGAGCAAGGAGGGCTGTGCTAGCTCCAGCCTGATGTGAGGCATGTGGTGATGGTAGGACTGTCTGATATATTCTACCCTTTGACAAACATTGCTGCAAATTTGACAGTTCTTTTGGCCTCTCTTAAGAAAACTGCAGTGAGTACTTGGAAATTAATGGAAACAAGCAAATTTTTAAAAGGCAATTATTAACTCTAGGAAAAAGAAAAAATACATCAAAGAACAGAAACATTCGTGGCTATATTATTGGCTTAGCAGTGAACAACAGGCACACAATTACTATAGATTACACCTAAAATGCAACATAACCGTATCAGGAGAATGGGAGGAAGGGATTAAATGGGGATGGTGCAGAAAAGAGCTTAATTCCTCATTTCGTGTAACAGAATCCCAAAACATACTAATAAGTCAAAAATACTAATAGAAGTTTAAGCAGAGTATTTCAAAATAAGGAGGTATATAGACAGAAGAACCATCTAGAATAGGAGGTAAGGAAGTAGGGAGGTCTGGTATAGGATTTCCGGTTTTTTCTTTTCTTTCTTTCTTTTTTTTTTTTTGTAGAGATAAGTCTTACTTTATCACTCTCGGTAGAGCGCTGTGGCGTCACACAGCTCACAGCAACCTCCAACTCCTGGGTTTAAGCAATTCTCTTACCTCAGCCTCCCAAGTAGCTGGAATTACAGGCGCCCTCCACAACGCCTGACTATTTTTTTGTTGTAGTTTGGCCGGGACTGGGTTCGAACATGCCACCCTCGGTATATGGGGATAACACCCTACTCCCTGAGCCACAGGCATTGCCCATGGGATTTCTGGTTTTTATTATAAGCTTTTGGGTATTTGATTTTTTAAAAAACATGTTACACACATTACTTTGGTAAAAACATGAATTAATTTTAAAATTAAGCACATAAATACATAAAAGTGGTGCATGCTTATTAGGAAGAATGCAGAAAATGTGGAGGTGGCAAAATCAACCATAGTCTCATAACTCAAAACAATCATTGCAAGATTTTGTTGTATGTACTTCATCTTTTATAAAAACAGCACTGAAACTAGATTTTATATACCATTTACATCTTGGGTTTAAAAAAAATTATCTTCATTCTGAAATAATTTTTCTCAA
Source organism: Galagoides demidoff (assembly GCA_963574575.1). Classification (NCBI taxonomy): domain Eukaryota; kingdom Metazoa; phylum Chordata; class Mammalia; order Primates; family Galagidae; genus Galagoides; species Galagoides demidoff. Next base: position 33,988 of record CAUYQV010187395.1, on the reverse strand, counting down.
TCATTTTAGCAGCTATACAACATTTCTCTGCTGTCCACTCTGAGCTCAGCAAGGAAACATGATCATCCTCATTGAATCTCAGCTCTCACATGGACAGCAAAGGCATCTCTAAAAATGAGATGACCAAGAGATGGGGGCTCCTTTCTAAAAAGTAAAGCCTTGCATCAGGTAAAAACCCTTTTGAAGGCTGCTCGGCGCCTGTAGCTCAGCGGCTAGGGCGTCAGCCACCTAACACTGCAGCGGGCAAGTTCAAACCCAGCCCAGGCCTACCAAACAACAACTACAACAACAACAAATAGCCAGGCGTTGTGGCGGGCTCCTGTAGTTCCAGCTACTCGGGAGGCTGAGGCAAGAGAATCGCTTAAGCCCAAGAGTTTGAGGCTACCAAGGGCGACAAAGTGAAACTCTGTCCCAAACAAACAAACAAAAAAAACCCTTTTGAAAACAAAACACAAACTAGCTCAAGTAAAAAGAGAAATTCACCGGCTTACGGACCTGAAAAGTCGTGTATTACTTCAGGCATTGTTTAGTCCAGTACCTGATTTCTCTCTCTCCATCCACAACAAGACTCGCTTTTTTAGTCAGTTCTTACTGATTTTTCCGCACCTCACAAGATGACTGTAGCGGTTTCAGCCTCACCTCTTCCGGGGTCTCTTCTTCCCACCTCCTGGAAAGCCCCATTGTCTCTCTGAACGCGCCTACTTGGGACATCAGCCAATAGGAGTTTCAGTGGCCCAGAAATGTAGTACTTTGATTGGCAGGGATAGGTCACATGCTCCACTGCGCCTCTTCCTGGAGCCCCGCCCTAACGGTACCGACTGAGAACTGGTGGGAGAGGAGTTTCAAGTAAAAATTTAGAACTATTTCTGGAGGAAAGGGGATGGATGCTGGATAAACAAACGACATATACCTGCTGTGGACTTGTTTGTTTTGTCTTCTTGTAAAAGTCAAATAGAGAAAAGAATGAAGAAACAAAAACAAATCAGCCAAAATAGCCCGGGGTGGGGAGGGCTCAGCGCCTGATAGCACTGTGGTTATGGCGCCAGCCACAAGCACCCAGACGGAGTGGGGGGGGTGAGGGGGGTGGGGGTTGAGCCTGGCCAGGCCAGCTAAAAAACAATGATAACTGCAAAATAAATAAAGAAATAAAATCATCCATAAAGTTTTGGGCTATGTCTCCAACTGCCTTGCACTCCCTGCACTTCTCCTTCCTGTGGGTGGCTTGTCCCACTTGGCAAGTCCGCAAAGCATTGTGAATCCAACTAACCAGCTGTCTCCACCCCTGCCCCGGGTACCAGGAGAAGGTACCATGACTGGGCATGTTGGTAACACTCTACATCCACGGTGACCAGCTTCTGCTCGATTTTTCAGTCGTACCATTTTTTCTGTAATTATCTTGGCTTTTCACTATCTGCCACAACTATTTTCACACATTCTCCACACTCCTTACTTACAACCGTCCTCCTCCCCCTTTTCCTCCTCCACCACGGAGAAAACAGAAGTCAGTATTTGGGAACCACTTCAACTTTCCATACCAGACCTATCTGTATCCACACCCATCTTCTCCTTTTCCCTCCGGATATAACAAGTAACATGTGCTTCTGATCTCAGGTCAGTCCATCCACTTAAGCTCTAAATCTTACTCTCTCACATTTTCTTGGAAATCTTAAGCTATCCATTAATCTCGTTCTTTCTCACTCTCACTCTCTTTCCTCTCTCTCTGCTCTATCTTTTCTCTTCCCATTTAAACATGCTCAGGTCTGTGTTTTTAAAGAAAGAAGAATAGTTCCTTGACCTCCCGGCCTGTCTATCTTTTATTCTATCTCCTCTACAGCAAAAGCTTCTTTAAAGAGTATATACTTTTAGGCCAGGCACAATGGCTCATGCCTGTAATCCTGGCACTGGGGAAGAAGGAGGTGGGAGGATCCCTTGAGCTCAGGAGTTCAAGATCAGACTGAGCAAAAGTGAGACCTTGTCTCTTCAAAAAATAGAAAATTTAGCTGGGCATGGTGGCCCATATCTATAATCCCAGCTACTTGGGAGGCTGAGGCCGGAGGATCACCTGAGCCTTGGAGTTTGGAGTTACCATAAAATATGGTGATGCCACTATACTCTAGCCTACACAACAGAGCAAATCCCTCTATCCAAAAAAAAAAAAAAAAAAAGGTATATACTTTCATTGTGTCTATTTTTTTACCTGTCACTCTTCACATTACCCCAGTATAACTTCCAACCTCATCATCTCCTAAAACTGCACCTTCCTTGGCCTCTCTGCAGCATTCATCACAGTGGGTCACTCCCTTCTGTTTGACCTATGAGCCCAGCTCTCCGTTTTTTCCTTCTTCCCTGGCCCATCTTTTCAGACACCTTTGCTTGACCTTCTCTTCTACTCAGACATTAGCTATAGGAGTTATTCAAGGCTTGGCTTTGGTCCTTTTCTCCTGTGACTCTGTGCTCTGTCTTTCTTTCTTTTTTTCTTTTTTTTGAGGCAGAGTCTCACTATGTCACCCTCAGTAGAGTCTTGTGGCATCACAGCTCACAGCAACCTCAAAGTATTGGTCTTAAGCAATTCTCTTGCCTCAGCTTCCCAAGTAGCTGGGACTACAGGCACCCACCACAATGCCTGGCTATTTTTGTAGTAGTAGTAGTTGTCATTGTTGTTTGTCAGACCTGGGTCAGCTTCGAACTTGCCAACCCCAGTGTACGTGGCCGGCACCCTCACCACTGAGATACAGGCACCGAGCTGACTGTGTTCTTTCCTGGAGTGATGCTATTTCATCCACAGATTCAAGTACCACACATATGCTGATGAATCCTACATGTATGTCCACAGCCTCAGCTCATGTACCCTCTGGCTTCTTGGCATTTTTGCTAACCATGTCACAAGCTCCTCAGCCTGAACTGGACTCAATTCTTTCTTCTGACCTCTCACCTCACAATATCTGCTGCTCTTCCAGCGTTTCCTTTCTTGGGAAATGGCATCTCCACTCCCACTCCTAGTGGCTCAAGCTGTTTTTCCTCCTCTTCTTCATTCCTCACATCAAATCAATTGCCAAGCTTATCAGTTTTGCCTTTGAAATATCTCTCAGATATTGTCTCTCTTCAGTGCCTCTACGCGCCCAGACCAGGCTAACAGCATCACTGACTTAGAGCACCACAAAGCCTCTTAACTCTTCTCCTGACACTCAATTGCTTATTTGAGGCTTGTCTTATCCATTGGACTGTATTCTCCAGAAAGGCAAAGATAAGGGCTGTCTCATTCACTGATTTTATTTACAGTTCCTCTCACTCTGCTTGGCATAGTCTATGCCTCATAAATATTTCCTAAAATTAATAGAGGAATATAAGATTCCTAAATTCTTATCAACTAGATTATATCCCCTGAAATAAGCACATCATTTACTCATCCCCAAATCCAAAAGCAGAAAAAAATCATTCTGGTAATGATAGAAAAAGGTGTCAGAAATGTATGTACTATGCTCCGCAGAGTTCATATGAAGATACCTTTAGGGTCTTGGAGTAGAGAAGACAATGTCTGTACCCATAGAAGGGGAAATCATGTGTCTTGCCCCACCACACAGCTGGCTGGTAGAAAATTAATAACTAGACCTCCAAGTTTCTGGCTCCCATTCCAGGCCCTGTTATCCAGTTGTCACAGATAGGACCTATTAATGCAACAGTATACACAAAATTAATCTTACTGTCCCAACAAGTTTATTTATGTAGCATCCTTTGGAAACCTTGGAATTCTGCCTGGGTTATAATCATTGCTCACTATGTGCAGAAAAGAAATAAACCCCCTAATTTTAAAATTGAGACCCATAGAAAGTGATTTGTCCAAGTGTACAAAAAGTGAGTGAGTTATAACTTGTCCTCCTAATCCTGTGTTTGTGCTGTTTCTGATATATTACTTCTCTACCTTCTAAGTATCCAGATGATTACCCCAAGTCATCCAGGAGAAAGTCAAAAGAGGCTTGTATATACAGTGTATTCTGTCTACTGCTGTAGGGGACTAAAAAAGTAACAGAGTTCCTCACAGAAATTGGTATAAACAATTGGGGATGTTTCCTGGCTATAATATTTATTTAGGTAGAGCAGCTCATTCCCTGGCAATACCTGACATATTCCAAGTTATTGTTTAAAGGATAAAGTTGCCAATTCAATGCACAATTTTAAACAGTTCTTTCTCCTTTTTTCACCTCTATTTATTATCATGGAAGTTACATCCACTAACTCAGAATCAGCTTCAAGAATGTTACCACTAAGGCCAAGAATCATTTTCGCAGAGTAGAAGGCTACGGAAGATAAAATTATTGCATATAATTAAAATGTTCAAATACAAATCAAATCTGTCTTTTGAGATAAATTGTACCCTGCCCCTTTTTATTTTCAGCATAACTCACCATTGCTTCAAACATTTTTTTTCTTCCTGGGACTCAGGCTAGCCTCTCTAAGTGTTCAGAGAGACTCGAGTTATGAAAAATTAAAATAGACCTATGTTGAGGTTATGAAGTACCTACAAACTAGGTGGCCTCCACTTTGGTTACCTACTTAGTCTGCAGTTCTGTTTGAAGAGGTCAGCTGCATCAGATCGTACAAAAGAGAGGTATGGATACTTTTGCGGTGCCATGAATACTTTACACTACAAAAATATTATCTTTGTGGGCAGCACCTGCGGCTCAAAGGAGTAGGGCGCCGGCCCCATATACTGGAGGTGGCAGGTTTAAACCCAGCCCTGGCCAAAAACTGCAAAAAAAAAAAAAAAAAGAAAGAAAGAAAAAGCATACTCTATTAAAAGCTTTTAAAAAAATGTTGTTACAGAAGCTTTCTTACCGAATGTTTTGACTTCCTTCCTCTCTTTACATCAGACATAGTAAATCTACGTGCTCGCTTCATTGGACTGTGAAAAAAGGCTGGTGATTAGTTGGGCAAATTGAAACCAATTTGCTGGTTCTACCAATGTATGTGGTGAAGAGCATATGCCATGTACTGCTGTCCCATGTTGAGCTCCTACCGCATGCCACTCCTATAGCAAGCACTTCACATGCACACACTTTATTGCTTATAACAGCCTGAGGGCAGTCAGAGGTAGTTCTTATCTCCACTGGATAAGCCTGGAAACCTAGGCTCAGGGAGCTTCAACAATTTGCTCAAGAATACAGAACTGAGCAGAGGCAGAGTGTTGTGCCCTGCCTGGAGTCTGTGCTATTCCCATCATTTGGCATGCCTCTCTTAAGAACCAGTCTGTTTATTTATTTATTTATGTTAGGAAATAACATTTTGATGAAGCAAAAAGAAAGAATTTAACGTGTGTATAAGATATTCGTTTTTTGATATGACTCATTTTTTCCTCATTTTGATATGAAATGAAAGGGACTCTTTGCTATCTTTAATTCTGTCATTCTCCATACTGACCTGCTTCGAAACTGATCTCCTCCTTCCTTGACGTCTCCGGATTTCAGGGTCTGCCTCAGCCTCTCCCCTGTGTCTAGTTACGGTACCAGTTCAGCTTTCCCACATCTGCCGTATTCTAGGTTAGATTTCTATCATACAGTTAATCTGATAGGGCGGTTTAAAATATTCTATATTACAGACAGGGGCATGAAAAATGTGTGTTCCATGGTGCTAAATAAGGGGAACAGAAAGCCTTAAACCCCCAAAGCCTGGAGAGTAAGCGGCAGCAGCTGGGAATATTTAAAAGGAAAAGTTAGGTTTTGCATCTTTTCCATGGAAGTTTCAAAAAATTGCCCCAATTAGACAACGCATGTAGTTTGTGGGAATATAACAGTGTTATTACTGACATCACTTGTGTTGGCTTGTGCCACCCTACTTAATTCTACCAGGACCAGCCAGCCAGTCTGGCATCAGCACCAGCCCATCCCAACAGGGCTACCCCCTCCTTTTCTCTTACCCTCTCCATTGGTCACTACTTGGGGGCCTGTTTCTCCTTCAGTCCCTGCAAGGCATAACATTATTTTGAGGGGAGAAGCAGTGAGTTCAGCTGGGCCATGATTAAAGCCCAGGAGAAGAAAGTCCAGATGAAAGGAAAGAAATTGATAAAGAGGAAGAAGAAGAAAACCTAGCAGCAGAGAGACCCTGGTGAAAAGCAGTACACTCCACAATGATGTAATTAGGGGGAGATCTGCCTCATGTATTTGCATTTAATTGAATTAAATTAAAGTAACCTTGGCAACCAAAACCACAATCCAATATTAAAGGTTTGTGTGTAAAGTACTGGAAAGGAGATCAGTATTTTGTAATAACCATGGCAAGCTTTTTAAAGATGAAATTATAAATGCATTCATGGGGAAAGGACAGTGGCTGCCATCTTGCTCTGCCAAAGCAGTTCACTTCCAGTAGAGTTGGAATTTCATTTGGTCTTCTGTAGACACAACCATTCATTCATTTATCCATTCAGAAATATTTATTGGGTCACCTGTATGTGTGCTGGATTCTGGGTCAGGGAAGTTAAGATATGTATATATGCAAATTATAATACAAGAAAAAGTGAAATACCAATTGTCAATACAGAGTAATGTGCACTATATTCAATATCAAATAAGGTGCAGGGCAGTCTGTGGGGAAGAACCTTCACTGGCTGCTGCCAGAGGCCATGAGACACCTGACTGCATACTAGCTAAGGGCATATCCTTGAGAACCAGGCAGACCTGGTTTCATCTGTCCTTATCATGAATCAGCTGTGTCACTTGGAACAGGTTCCTCGCCTTCTCAGAGATCTAATTCCTTCATAAGTAGAAGGGAGACAAAATGCTACCTAACTTCACAGGGTGCTTATGGAGATTAACTGAAATAATCCTGCTGAAGAGTTCTGCATAGTGCCTTGTCCACAGCAGTGTTGAAGAAATATTCATACTGGTATTATCATGCTTAAAGTATGTTAGGATTATCTGGTTTAATAAATAGAAGACAACTCTGATTAACATAACCAAACAAACAAACAGAAAGGAATTGATTGGTATTGTCAGCCTAAATAACAAACAGAGAGGGGTTCTTTAAAAGAAAAGATCTTGCTTCAGTGCCCATAACTCAATGGTTAGGGCACCAGCCACATACACCAACGATGGCGGATTCAAACCTGGCTCAGGCCTGCTAAACAATGACAACTACAGCAACAACAACAACAAAATACCCAAGCATTTTGGCAGGTGCCTGTAGTCCCAGCTACTTGGGAGGCTGAGGCAAGAGAAATGCTTAAGTCCAAGAGTTTGAGGCTGCTGTGAGCTGTGATACCATGGCACTCTACCAAGAGCAACTTAGTAAGACTCTGTCTCAAAAATAAATAAATAAAATAAAATCATTGTAATGGGAATACACATGTCACAGTAAACTATGTGCATATTGGGGGAGGTAAAGGAAGACCAAAGTTTTTAAAAGAAAAAATGAAGAGGATTACATAATTGTTTTGAAATAACTATCCGTGGCTACAAACATCAATAAAGAGGGTGACACCAGTCTGAATTTGGACAGCAGTTGGTAAGCAGATGTCCTTGTAGAAGAACAGGGGAACCTCTATAACCTGACCACCTAAGGGACTATAACAAACCGGTCAACATATGGAGGTGGTCAACCTAAGGAATTAGGCCTGCTGTGCTGATATGTACATGTGGCACATGTCTGGTCTATGAAAATTAGGTCAATTTGAGGAGGTGGTCAGTGCAGGGAGGTGGTCACCTGTGGAGGTTCTCCTGTATATAAAATTAATGAGGAGTCTCTTTAGGAGACCACTATCTCCATTTTCAATCCTAATATCACTTGGATCAGATGTACAATCCAGAGAGAAAGTATAATCTTGGACACATGATTAGCATATTCACCCCTTAGACATGGGAAGTCAAAGAAATCTTGGAACTGTGATTTTTTTAGTTAAGTGAAAGAGAAAAGGGGCATTCACAGTTGAGTCTAAGGCTGAGAAGGCAAAAATGAGTGGGCAGCACCACTGCTGGCAGGGGGCAAGCGCAGCCTGGGGGTCTGCTCAGAGAAAAGGAAGATGTGTGCTGAGGTGGATGACTAGGGTCAGTCTCCAGGGATACCTGGAAAGCCAACAAGACGAGAGATGGTGTGATAGGAACTTAGAAGCCACAGAAGGGACCTAAGGAAGATAAATGAATCAAAAGTACATTAGACTCCAGAGTTCTGTGCGAGGTGACAAAATTCTAGACTGGGGTGGCTGCATTGGACAAAATGATCTAGGCAAGGAAGATATTGCCTTTTTCAAAGGAAAAGAATTTTTCAAAAATCAACAGGATGGCTAGAATCAAAATGTCAGATAATTACAAGTGCTAGAGAAGATGTGGAGAAATTGGGGCCCTCATACCTTGCTAGTGGGGAGGTAAAATGGTAGGGCCACTTTCAAAGGCAGTCTAGCAGTTCCTCAAATGATTAGAGTTACCATATGACCCAGCAATTCCACTCCTAGATGTACGTCCAAGAAAAATAAAAGCATATGGCCGCATAAAAAATTGTCCATGAATGTTTGTAGCAGAATCATTCATGATAGCCAAAAACTGGAAACATTCCAAATGCCCATCAACTGATGCATGAAAAAACAAAATGTAGAGTGTCCTCACAATGGAATATTCCTTGTGCCTAATAAGGATGAGCACTGCCTCATGCTGTAACATGAACCAACCTCAAAAACATTAAGCTAAGTGAAGGAAGCCAGTCACAGAAGACCTGTATTGCATAATTACTTTTTGTTTTTTGAGACGGAGTCTCACTATGTTGCCCTTGGTAGAGTGCCATGGCATCACAGATCACAGCAACCTCAAACTCTTGGGCTCAGCCTCCCAAGTAGCTGGGACTACAGGTGCCTGCCACAACACCTGGCTATCTTTTTGTTGCAGTTGTCACTGCTGTTTAGCTGGCCCAGGCTGGGTTTGAACCTGCCAGCCTCAGTGTATGTGGCTGGTGCTATACCCACTGTGCTATGGGTGCTGAGCCTGCATAATTATATTTACAGGAAAGCTAATAATAGGCAAATCTATAAAGAAAGAAAAGAAGGTGGTGCTTGTGGCTCAAGGAGTAGGGCACCGGCCCCATATACTGGAGGTAGCAGGTTCAAACCCAGCCCTGGCCAAAAAAAAAAAAAAAAACCAGAAAAGAGATTAGTGATTGTTTAGGGGTGGGGATATGGAATGGGAGAGTATAGAGCTATAGGGTATAGAGTTTACTTTTGACGTGATGAAGTTGTTTGAAGTGATGGTTGCACTTATCTGTGATTATACTAAAAACCTTGACTGGGTGAATTGTAGGCTTTGTGAGTTATATCTTAATAAAGCTTTCTTTCTTTCTTTCTTTTTTTTTTTTTTTTATAAAATCAAGATGTTAGCTTTAGTATAAGGATAAAAGAAGTAGAAAAATGAGTCTGAGATAGTTCCAAGGCAGCCTACTTGGGTGTGCAGGGAGAGCAGCCTGACGACAGAGAAGGAGCCAGGAGAGGGAAGCAGGTTAAATCATTCATTCCCTTTTATGTGACTTTGAAGGAGCCACGTGGGTTAGTAAAGTGACCAGGAAACAATAAGGTGAGAATGCTCTTCTTGCAGAAACCCAGCTGTGGTCCCTGATTCCCAGGGACCTGGGCTAATTTTAAAATGACAGAAGAAGACATTGGGACCTGGTTTCAAAGAGGTGGCCAACTCCACACAAGTTCAGAAGTAGAAGGAAGATTTTCATTGTCCTCACCAGGATAGATAACAGGTTTCTTATAATATCATGATACTAGCTCAGCACCTGTGGCTCAACTGGCTAAGGCACCAGTCACATACACCTGAGCTGGCAGGTTCAAATCCAGCCCAATCCGGCCAAACAACAATGGCGGCTGCAACCAAAAAAAAAAAAAAAAAATAGCCGGGTGTTATGGTGGGCGCCTGGGAGGTGGAGGCAGGAGACTCGCTTGAGCCCAGGAGTTGGAGGTTGCTGTGAGCTGTGATGCCACGGCACTCTACTCAGGGGGATAGCTTGAGGCTCTGTCTCAAAAAAATAATAATAATATCATGGTACTATTACAGGACTTTCTTGAATTCTGTCTGTTCTGGCAGGTCCCAGCTGGCTTATCTCACTGTCTAGACTCCCTAACCCAACTCACTCTCTATGTTGCACAAAAGTGCTGCTCACTAATTCTTATAGGAATTTCAAATTCAGATCCTCACTTTCACTAATTCACCAAATGCTGGAACTAGACAGGCAGCCCGGGCCATCCACCTGTCCCCACCCCACCCCATCTACATCTACACAGCTCTGCGCAGACATCCAGAAGGCCTTGCTGTCATGTGCATGCTCTATGAGATTGTTCTTGCCGATTCTGACATATCTGTGTCTGTGGAGTGATGTGGATGACTTCATCCTCTCCGTATTCTGGCATTACTGACTGGCTTCTTTCTGGTTTTCCTTCTTTGTGAAAAAAAAATCCAAGGAAATACAATTGCTGCTGGTACCTGAAGACTGCACAGCGGTGATAAGCCCTGCTTGATGATTTGAAGATGCTTCTTAAGTCAAATCATTGACCAGTCACTACATGTTGTGTAAACTTTAGAGAAACACATCTGCGTCAGATGGGGTCTGATGCAAGGAATGCTGCCATCATTCTTCCCACTATAGTTGTGCTCCTTGACCAAAAAAAGAAAATCACTTTTCCCTTTCGTGAGGAATCAAATAAATCTGCACAGTGATGAATGTTTCAGGGTCTGCACCTGGCACTTTATAAACACTGTCTTATTTAATACAGTGGTTTTTAAGGGTTGGGGAGATGGACAGATACATAGGTAGAGCACAGAAGGGCAGTAAATCTACTCTGATGCTGTAACAGTGGGCACATTTCATTATCCATGTTTCCATGGATATAAAAGTGGAAGTCCCCCAGTCCATGAAACATAAAACATGGGGGAAGGTAAACTATGGGCTTGGAATAATTAGAATATGTCAGTAGAGCTTCATCAGTTGTAACACATGCCACTCTGGTAGAGGATATAACTGTGCAGGAGCAGAACTGTATGGGAGGCTTGGTGCCTGTAGCACGGTGGTTACAGCACCAGCCACACGCACCCAGGCTTGCAGGCTGGAATCCGGCCCAGGCCTGCTGATCAACAATGCAACAAAAAAAATAGCCGGGCATTGTGGTGAGTGCCTGTAGTCCCAGCTGCTTGGGAGACTGAGGCAAGCGAATTTCTTAAGCCCAAGAGTTTGAGGTTGCTGTGAGCTGTGACAGCATAGCACTCTACCAAGGGCGACATAGTGAGACTGTGTCTCAAAAAAAAAAGAACTGTATTGGAAATCTCTGCACCTTCTGCTCATTTTTGCTATGAACCTAAACCTGCTTTAAAAAAACTGTTCTTTAAAAATAAAGACCAGACTGGTAGCTGATACATTACAATGGTCTCAACTGTTTAATACTACCATGAGAGTTACACCCTCCACTTATGAATCGTTTATTTACAAGTGTTAAGTGCATATGAGTGATGAGCCATCACCTAATAATGCCCTTGGACAGTGGAAGTCCCCCAGTCTGTGCCAGCAGAGGCCACACAGCACGACAGTTTTCACAGCTGGAAGTGGCCTCAACAGAACACAGTTTAGCAGCTCCCTGAAGCCCAAGGTGGGAGTATCCTGAAAGCAGGCCTGTTTCTGCCTTACTTTTCCAATACTTCAATATTGACCAGCTCCAAACTGGATATTGCCAAATAATTCACTTGACAGTATTCATATAAAAGAAATGTAATCCATATGTTTCTGGTTCCCTTACACTTCAGTCACCAACAATATGTTATTTTGTAATAACTACTAGATGTCCAAATGTTTCTGGAGACATTTTTTTTTTCATGAAGCAGGAAGTTGCATTTGAACAAGAGTAATCACCAAAAGTCTTAAGTTCACAACTTCAAAATTCAAACCCCTAAGGTTTAATTTGCAAACCTGCCCAATCCTTATTCTGAAAAGGTTCCACAGAGCAGTAATAACAAGGAACTGGCCAAGTATTCATACATGAACATCTGGAAAAGGGGGGTAGAGGTGGAAGGAGAGAAGAGGACAGTGACCAGTGTGGCACTGTAGGGAGGCCAGGCCTGGGCAGGGTCCCTTGACAAAGCCAGGAGACTTTGTCCTGGGAGTCCTGATGTGCTTGTGGAGTCAGCAATGGAAGCAGCCAGAAGAACATACCAGGTGCCCTGAGGGAATTCATGGTTGGAAATGGAGCCAGACAGATGCATAGTTTACATAACACTGAAAACTTGCAGCTGGGCCCTGAGGCTCTCATTTGTCCAAATGTTAAGATCTCTACTTCTGTGAAGCTATCACAGAATCCTAGTCTGGGATATAGGTGGAAAAAGTATAGAAAGTTAATTCCTCACATTAGATTAAATAATAACTTTTGAGGAGACCTCTAAAATGTAATATCATATTATGTTTATTTTGATCTTGATTTAGAAAGGATTAAGGATTTGTTCAGTTGTAAAAAATATCACCAAGTGGAAATAAAATTTGATTAGCTTGAAAAAAAGTAAATTGCTCTTAAAATTGTTGACATATAAACAGCTTCTGTCTGTCTCTCTCTAGATAATGGAGAATAAAGCAGGCGGGCATTCTCCTGCAGAGAAAAGTAAAATGATCTGATTCCTATTAAAAAAACCTTGTCCAAGTTAAAGGAGGGCTTGCGGAAGCAACAATAAAAAGTACATGATAAGGTGCCCCAGTGGCCTCATGGGCCTCACGGAGACCAAAGCAACACAGGTGAGCATGAAATGACTGTCTCCTGGACAAGTCCCACGTTGGTGGGTACATCTCGGAGTCTCATATTACTCACATATGTATCTCTGTTAGGTGACACTCTTAGCTCTTTACCAAGGAAAGATGTGATGTGAGGAAGGAGTATAGCAGGGCAGGACAAATGGAAGGCCCAGGGAGGCCTGGGAAGCATGGAGGACAGGAAAGGAGGCTTGCATGGTCTTTATCCATTTTGTCCCTTCCTCAGTTGAACCTGGAGTCTCCAATGACATAGGAGAAGAGAGGTTGTGGAGGAAACCCACCTGCTCTTGACTGCCTCCACCCAGAAGTGCCATCCATGGCTTCTGTTCTGTTCATGGTCTGTGGGCCAGAACTAGCCACATGCCCCATCGTAACTGCAAAGGAGACTGGGGGGAATGTGGAGTTCATGGACAGCGGGGGAGCCGTTTCTGCCATCAGTGTCCACTCCCCGCTGCCTGTACTGCTATTTCCTTTGCCTCATTTCATTCCCAAATGAAGTTACATTAACCTTTTCAGCAGCCGAAACTGTATATTCCCTTCCCATTGTCCCGCCATTCCCTAGCTTGTAGTGCATTCTTTCCAAAAATGGGGACTTTTTAAAAACGCAGTGGGATGCAGGACAAATTGTTAAAAATGGGGACTTGCCCGCCAAAAGCGGGATGTCTGGTCACCTTACTCTAACCTCTGCCACACAAAGGCCCTGCTGCTCCCTAAGCTACTGTAATGCTAAGTGGGGCCACCCTAAAGGAGCAGAGAGCTGGGAGGCAAGAAGAAGGATGGGGCTCTGTGCTTTCCACCCATTCTAACAAGCTCTGGGGAGCCAGGGGAGTGGTAAGTAACACAGAGCAGAGGCCTGAGTGTTGGGGGGGGGTCATCCACCACCAAATGCCAGATGTGCGACACAGCGAGTAGATTGTTGCCGGGTGGGTTGCCCAGAAGCAGATGCACAGATGGAGTTTGGTGAGCTACATGTTTATTAGAGGTAAACACCTGTGCCAGGAAGAGGGCTGAGGCAGGAGCAGGCAGAGAAGTCAGACAACAACCCTACTCCCAACGAAGCGGGAGCTCTAGGGTGAACGCTGCCATTCAGAAGTGTCCCAAAACAAATGTCTGGGACTTTATGTTCCTGAAATAAATGAACAGGCCTTGTTCAGTTACCAGATACAGACTGCTCTGGGAGGGGCACGATTCCCTGCAGCAGAGGCAACCTGTAAAGAAGGTGACAGCGGGAGGCTGCTGCTGATTGCACTTCCCAGCACTCGTCATCAGAGCCTTCCTCAGAGAGGGGTCTTGGTGGTGCAAATCCCTGTCTACCACCCTGAGGGGTGAGTCCAAACCAAGGAGGGAGAAGAAAGAGGAGAACATTCAGAAGTGCCAATGGGACAAAGAATGAAGAAGCTGGAGCCACCTAGAGTGTGAGGTCACATCCCACTCTCAGTAGGGAAGACACTCAAGTCAGAAGCAAACTCAGAGACTGAGGGGAACAGCAGGTCAGAGCCAGAGGGTGCATGGTGACCACAGCCAAATGCAGGAAGTCAGAGTCAGAGCTGCGAGAGGCTCACAGCTGAAGCAGGGAGCCGGTTTGCTACCAATAGCCATCACTTCATGCAGCAAGGAAGCACTTTTGGGTCCCCTGCTCTGTGCCCAGCACTGTGCCAAGTGGTGAGAAGTGAGACGTGAGTAAGTGAGGTCAAGGCTACCGTCTGCTGAGCAGACACCTCACGGAAGGGCCGCAGTCACATGCATTCCTTCTCTGTGGGCGCAGCTTTCATGCACAGTGACACCCCTTGGTCATGCTTAATTGATTCAGTGTTCAAACTCCACCCAAGCTGATGCAATGCCAATTGCCTAGTCTGGAATTTGTAAATTGTAGTGGAAACATCCCTGGATGGAAGTGTCAGAACAGGTAGGGGTTAGTGACAGAGCCCTGGTGGGAAGGTCCCTGCATACCCCATGGCATTGTTTTAATATCAAAAAATGAAAATAACTCACGTGCCCATCAACGAGAGATTAATAACTGACCATGCAGCTACTTAATACAACACATGTAGCCATTAAAACAATAGTAAAAAGCTCTACTTCTATGCTCTGAATGTATCCACACCAGATTATTTGAAAAAGCAGTATTTAAACGTGTTAAACTGAAACGATCCAATGCACATGACACAACCGCTTATCTCTGGGGCACAGTGGTTAATCTTTCATTTTCTCCTTAAAATAAAATCTTCTCTTACCTTCTGAATCATCTCCAACAAATATATTACTATTTTATAAAGGCAACATAATTTCACTTGCAGAGGAATAAAATGAAGCTCAAGATGTGTCCATCAGACCCTTCTGGCCCTCAGCTTCATGTGGCTCAGGGCCCCTGGCCACTTGCGCCCTTCCAGCCCCACTGCAATGACCAATTTCATGGACTCTCCAGCAACCTGGCAGACCTGGCCTCCTGCTGCAGCTCTAGACTCTTGGCTTATGCCCCACTTCCTCAATGCTGATGAGCCATGGAAGCACTCAGCGCCCAGAGATGTGCAAACCACAATGGGTAGGTAAAGGAGCTGGACAGTTAATTTAGGAGCTATTGAAAAAAGGGAGGCCAAATTTAAATTTTCTTTCCCTTCTCTGTGAGACTGAGCAGTCAGCTGTGTCTGAGACTGCCTTGGTGATACACCACCGTGTTGGCTCTCCAACCACCCTTTCTCAATTCTTCCCTCCTCCCCTTCCCTGGTTTGCCCTCCCCAGTCAGGCACTGTCACCTAAGCTCCTGCCTTGGGCTCTGCTCTGGGGAAGCTGGGCTACGAGTGTTTCCTAGGTTAGGTCAAAAGGTTTCAGGGTCAAAATACTCCATACAGCAAAACAACCAGCCATGTGTAAAATATTGGGGCTGGTCCAAGGGAACTCATGATTTCTGCTGTGTGGAAAGAAACTTCCTACCCCAAACCCCACCTCTTACCCTTCCTACTTCCCCCCCATGCATGCAAATTTGCCCTAATCCCTAGGGCCTTTCACTCCAACCAAGAAAAAACTAAAAGCAGAGAAAAGCACTTATGTCATTTTTTCCCCACAACTCAGAATGCTGGAATTATGTAATGGGTTTGTGTCTCTTCTTTTAAGGGGCAAAACTTGAAAGATAAAGAGCAAGAAATATTTCCATGCCCTTAACCATCCATGCAGAAACTTCCTCTCATCCTTCAGTCAAACGTGCAGCCCCTGGACACCAGAAGAGCACTTTCACACATACCTTTAAAATAAAAGATTCCATGGCAGCACCCTGCCAAATGAAAACTGAAGTCTAGGGCGGCACCTGTGCACTGGCCCCATATACTGGAGGTGGCGGGTTCAAACCCGCCCCTGCCAAAGACTTAAAAAGAAAAAGAAAGAAAGAAAACTATAAATGGTGCAGTTTACCATTCCCAATACATTGTTACCGGACCAACATGATGCACCAACAGAGCCTCTTGCAATGGGGCTTGTTTTTAATGTGTCACCATAGGGCAGCAATTGCTTGTGCCTAAAAATATGACGATGTTGCTGAATCACCTGCTAAAGATCCTGCAATGCTTTCCCTCTTTAAGATACTGAACACAGTTCCCTCTGAAAGGGGAGGCTTTGAGTCCTTAGCACAGGACTAGGGCTCCTATTTGCAAAAGACAGCAGGATCAGCCCTTAAATGTTCATAGTTTTTACAGTCCCAGAACACCACTAGATCTCATGACCCTTTGGGGAACTTGGGGGATCTTTAGCACCTACTGCTACTCTCAGCCAGAAGGTGAGGAAGTCATAATCTAAGAATGAACTGGGACCCAAGGGACAGTGGCAGGATTTATCAGGACTGTCTAAGCTCTGCTATCTCTTTGTCTCCTCTGCCTTGTGCCGAATCCTCTAACACTATAGAAACAGAAGCCTCCCACAAAGAATCTGGCATGAGGCTCAGAGGAAATAACGGGAGATCAAGAGATCTCTGCTGGGTCCAACTGCAGGCAGCCACTGTGTGGAGCAGAGGCCGAGACCAGCGTCCAGGTGGCTGCCCTTCCTACACTCCTCTCCCATGTACGGTCTCCTTCTGCCATCACAGCTCCTGTCAGGGGCCTGTGAGCAGGGCCTGTCCTTTGAAAGGACATGTTCTCCAGACAGGTGAGAGAAATAAAACGAGCGAGATTAGCTCCACTTGAGTGAAACGTCCAGGGCAGACAGTGGTACGGACACCAGAGCACTGGGCTGGGAGAAAGGCCGCTTAAGTCCAGCTTGGCATCCCCAGGCAGAGAGATCTGTGTGTGCCCCAGTGAATCCTGCACCTGTCCAAGCGCACACTTCTCACCTGTGAGAATGAAGGCATTAGGCTCCATTGGAGGCTTCCAGATTTGTTCGTTGTAAAGCACAACACCCTTTATTCAAAACAGATTTTTTTTTTTTTAAGAGGAGGAAGAAGAAAATGAGATGCTCTTGTCAGACAAGAAAACAATTAAAAACTACTGGTCTAAAGGTTGGTAAAAGTGCCAACTAGAAACGTCCAGGCAAGGGCAGCACCTGTGGCTCAGTGGGTAGGGCGCCAGCCCCATATACCGAGGGTGGTGGGTTCAAGCCCAGCCCCAGCCAAACGGCAACAAAAAGTAGCCGGGCGTTGTGGCAGGTGCCTGTAGTCCCAGCTACTCGGGAGGCTGAGGCAAGAGAATCACCTGAGCCCAGGAGTTGCTATGAGCTGTGTGACGCCACGGCACTCTACCGATGGTGATTAAAAAAAAAAAAAAAAAAAATGGCTGAGCTCCCCATCAGCTCTAAAAAAAAATGCCCAGGCACGGCCTGAGGACTCCTCTCACAGGCCCTGCACCCTGTCCCCACAGAAGATGACATTTTGTCCACCAGGAACAGGCAGCATAAATCCAAGCGTGGTAAATGTTCAAGTTGCAAAGTGATATTTAAATATCAAAACTGCTATTCAGTTCTATCTGAAAAGATGGTGAAAAATGACCTGTGTTACAGGTTATTTTGTCATTGTGGTAGCTGGCTGTAAATGTGGCCACCATGCGAGGGACCCTTGATAAATAGGAGAAAGTATGTTGAGGAATCCTGTCCTCATTGGTGCCTGAATTTGCATGAGAGGACACGAGAATGCTGTGTATAACTCCAGAGTTGGGGACGTTAGTTTGCACAAGGTCCAGAGGGGTGGTGAAGTCCCTCCGCTAGCTCTTCAGGCCCTGTGCATCTTCTTTCTACCATCAGATGGCTTCATTCTACCTGGCTTCAACCTGACAGTGGAGAATTCAGTGGCCTCCTCGCTGACAGTCAGCAGGCCTGGCCCCGGAGACGACTCTTCAGCAGGCTGCTACTGGCTTCTGAGGGTCTGGCTTTCCCGGGACCCCAGGGAGGGATTAGGGAGATCCATGTGGTGTGTCCTGATTCAGTAGATGGTGAGACGTGAAAAGGGAATTCTAAGCATGCTGCTGGCTCAGAACCACAAATGGACTATGGCATTCCTGGGATTACCCAAATGTGGAACAACAGATTTTCTACATACGTCTTGGGAAGTTAGTCAGTTTGTCAGCAGTGAATGAAATTTTTGAGAATAAGGTGATACTCAAAATAGTTACCAATTACTGCGCCATGTATACTGACAAATTACAATGGATAAGGGACTGAAGTGGATTCTAGAGAACTCCTGATGTGCCAAATGCTGATTCTTAGTTGTCCAATGGTATTATGGGTTGACTTTTGTCCTCCCCAAATTCATTGTTGAAGTCCTAATTCCCAGCACCTCACAGTGTAAACTTACTTGGAAACAGGGACATTGTGGATGGAATCAGCGCTGGAGACAGACCCTGAATCCACATAACTGGTGTCCTGAGAGGAGGGGGGAATTTGGGCACAGACACACACACAGGAGGAAGACCCCCGTGAGCATGGAAGCAGAGATCAGGGTGATGGCGGTAGGGTCACACATGGCCAGTTATCAAACCTGCCTGAAAGATCGGGGAATATCACAGTCTCTCCCTTCCAGGAAAGCACAAGGAGATATAGAAATATCTTTTACAAAGAGTTAAAGAATCTATTTCTGGTTATTTTAGTTGTGTAAGGAACTCCCGCACCGTACTGGACACCCCCTACTGGTCGCTTTGCTGGTGAAGGCAAGGTCTGAGGATGTGTCTGATCTCCCAGACTCACAGTCTGATGTGAAAGACAAGATCAAGCCACTTGAAAGAAAAGTTCAGACAAAGCAATTGAAACTTAAATAACTATGATTCATATAAATTATTATTCCTATGATTATTAAGTACCAGGTCCGGTGGCTAAACTTGAGTTAAAGATTCCTATCAGTGCAGAAGTGCAAGTTCATATATCTCCTCCTCCTGCCCCTCATCCCACCCCCCCCAGAACATTCAGATGTGAGCATGTCCCTCAGCTGAGAGCTGACTCTCCTGAAAACAACTGGAACAGACCCTCTGTTTCCCACGTGAGGTGTCAATGTTCCTCTCATGCCATTTTTTTCAAGTCTCAATGTCAATATTTTATTTCCCATTTGGTTTCTGTAAGTCCTTCCTGGTTGTGAAATGTCGGGGTGGTCAGTTTATGTTTCACTAACTTCCCCTGGAGCCCTTCGAGATTTTAGTTTGCTTAGGGCATGTGGACCAGGGCCAAACCCCTAAGTGTTAGCTGTGCTTTCTAGCAAAAGCCGAGGGGAATGCTCTGTGTGGTGAGGAAGGCATGAAGAGGGAGGGAGAGGGTGCAGCTGGGACATAAGCAGCAGCAGGTCTTCCCAGAAGTGGCAGAATTTGCCAGGGGCCACGTTAGGAAACAGCTGCCCGGAACACTGCTCTTTTTAGCCCCATGAGGAGGATGCACAGCCTCAGAATTGTCACCTCTGAATGAGAATGTGCTGCAAGAATTGAGAGGCCAGGGACAAGTTCTAATTTCTTAGAGGATCAAGTTAGGGAATCCTAAGGGAAATGAGTCTGGTAACAAATACAATTCCAGGAAAAAGCTCCAATCTCTGTTCCATCTGTGTCTGGGCCCAGCCTGGGATACCATGAAGCCAATTGGCAAAATGTATTATTTCCCCTGCCCAGAGACATAGCATCTCTAGAAATCTAAATTCACCTTGACTTTTCTCCCAGTTTCCTAAGTTGTTTTTGTTATTGGGTTTTTGTTTTTCTTCTAGTCAGATTTTCCTCCTACTTCAAACCTTGAAACACATATTCAAAAAGAAAAATGCTGCCACTGCAGATTGCGAAGACAGTGGCTTCGGGATGTGTAGAAGACAGCAAGTTTCATGGCACTTCACCTTATGAAAGCCTCGTTGTACTTCCCTGGATCCTCCCTTCCACAGCCAGAAATGCCTCGGGGTAACACTGATGAGGTGAGGAGCACTGTACTTAGATCATGTCTGTCCCAGTTATCAATCCCTTACAAATAATCCCCTTGACTTGCACACATCTGCTTTGCTTCTAGAAATTAAGAATTAAATTGTGTTTCCTTTTCATTTTACTCTTAGTCCTGGAGTTGATCTATTGATCATCTATTGATCTAGAAGGGTGGAGCCTTCTAGACAGTGCAGACTGACACTGAAGTTGGCTTTCACATCCCCCTGCTGGTAAAATCTTCACATGCTCCTTTCAAGAGAAACCCCAGAGTCACATTCATCCCAGAAGGTATGATTTTCTAAAAACTACAAGCTGGTCATCTGGTTATTAAAGCATTGTAAGACACATGCCCACCATCTAACAGAAATCCAAACTGAAGGCCAGTGAGAGGTTAAGGCCCCAAAGATGAGAGATCATTCAGAGAAGTGAGATGAAGGGAAAATGGAGTCTCAGTTCTGTGTGGGCGATGTGGTCTTTATTCCACGTGGGTGCAGGTGGGGTGAAATCAGAAAGGAATTCCACACGTGGGTTATGGCGGCTGGGGATATAAAGGGGCAGGGATTGGTACATTCATTATTTCCTGGGTGGGACATGCACTCAGTTCTTCCTGGGAGGGTCAATACATTTGAACCTGTCAGCCAGTTGAAGAATAAAGGAGTTACAAGAATTTGAATATTTTCTCCTTTTAGTTCATTTCTGCATGGATTGGTTTGTTTTCTTGGAACTTTGTGTACGTGACCCCTGACTTGTTTTAGTCAGCCATCTGTGGGCTTTTGGCCTTATGCATGAGGAAAGCAGTGATGGGAGGGAGCTGGGGAGTGGGCTGAAAGCACCAGGAAATGGCAGCCAGGCTCAGACAGTTGAGTGGTCTTTGCTGCTTGACAGTGGACTAGGATGATTTTTGAAAACCATTGCACCCTGTTTTGCATGTTGACAGAGGAGCATCAATTTACAGGATAAATGAGGTTTTCTTCATCTATCACATGGAGCTGCCACCCCTATAGTGCCTATATAGAGTTTTGTACAGATATCCCAAGAATGTGTATTGACTAACTTTACATGAATTCCTGAAAGTTGTGTGTGAATTCAATTTTCATAAGTTGAATCATACTTTAGGAAAACATATGGGGAGCACATTTAAAGGACTACTGCATTGGATCATTTTGTAAAATGAATACACCTTCTGATTTAGCCATTCTGTAGTAGAATTGGGCTTATCGGGTGTCCTAAAAACCTCACATGCAGATTTTCTGTTCCTCACCTGCAGTATGAGGGAGTTACACTCTTGGGTTGATCTTGGATATTTCTTCCAGTGATAAAATTCTGACGTTTTAAAATCTACCTCCAATTAATATTAAACTTTGATAGGCCACTTTTAGTGCTCTGAGGTATAGGGGAAGAAAAATAATTGTTTATTCAACTCTTATAGTTTCTTAGAACAAACTCCTAAACAAAAGACAGATTAACAAGAGAAAAGCAGAAATTTATCAACATGTACATTTTGTGTATACATGAGAGACACCCAAGAAATGAGTAATTCTCAAAAAGGTGGTTTGGAATTCCAGCTTCTGTAACAAAGAACAGTAAATTTTTAGAGAAGCAACAAGACAAAGGAAAAAAATTCTGATTCTCAGGCCATGCCTGTGGCTCAAAGGGCACCGACCCTATATACCGGAAGTATATGCAGGTTCAAACCTGGCCCAGCCCAAAACTGAAACAAACAAACAAACAAACAACTCTGATTCTCTAGGGGTGGCAATTTGTGGAAGGCAAATAAATGGCAGATAAGGGCTAGAAAATCTGTCCTCACAGATGCCTCTGGGGCCATGCCCAGGTCTGCAGGGTCTAAAGTAGCCTTCAGTAGTTAACTTTTGTTCTCCCTGGTTCAGAGGGAGGGAGGATACCTTTGTCTTTACAAAATCTACTTTCTGCTTTTAAGCACATAGAGGGAGCGCCTTCCTACATCTGCTTCTTGTTAATTGCCTTCAGCTCCACAATCCTCCTTCATGCTTTAGGGAACCATATCCTGGCCTCCCATACAGGGACAGGGAGGAAAGGGAAAGTGATTCTTCTCAAGATTTGTCTTCTTTTAATTTATTCCCAACCAATCCCTTACTGCAATTATATTATCCTAAAATAACAAATATTTGTATCAAGTCAGATCCACCTCTGACATCAGGCAGAGCTCTACTATGAATTCAATGTGTTGTTTTTAGATATTTCCTTCTAGACTACAAAATAACTAAGCTCTGCTGGATTGGGATGGGAACAATTAAGAATCCTTTCTCCCTATGGGGATGGACTATTAGAGGCATGAGGTATCCTTTTTTTTTTTTTTTTTGTAATTGGGGATTCATTGAGGGTACAAGAAACCAGGTTACACTGGTGGCATTTGTTAGGTAAAGTCCCTCTTACAATAGTGTCTTCCCCCAACAGGTGTGTCACACACCGACACCCCGCCCCCTCCCTCCCTCTGATTTTCCTTTCTCCCACCCCTCTCCCTCCTTCTCTTTCTCTTCTCTCCTCTTCCCCCACCCCTCACTGTGTACTAGGTCATTAATTGATCTCATATCAAAATTGAATACATGGGATTCATGCTTCTCCATTCTTGTGATGCTTTACTAGAATGATGTGTTCCACTTCCATCCAGGTTAGTACAAAGGATGTAAAGTCTCCATCTTTTTTAATGGCTGAATAGTATTCCATGGTATACATATACCACAGCTTGTTGATCCATTCCTGGGTTGGTGGGCATGTAAGCTGTTTCCACATTTTGGCGATTGTAAATTGAGCTGCTATAAACAGTCTAGTCCAATGTCCTTATGATAAAAGGATTTTTTTCCCTTCTGGGTAGATGCCCAGTAATGGGATTGCAGGATCAAATGGGAGGTCTATCTTGAGTTCTTTGAGGGTTCTCCATATTTCCTTCCAAAAAGGTTGTAATACTTTGCAGTCCCACCAGCAGTGTAAAAGTGTTCCTTTCTCTCCACATCCATGCCAGCATCTGCAGTTTTGAGATTTTGTGATGTGGTCCACTGACGTGATGTATCTTTAACAGCAACATCTCACAATCAAGGCACTCACTATGTGTGTGTGTTCCCACATGGAAAAAAAAATAAGAACATGCTTTTTTGTTTTTAGTTATATAATTAACAGCATTTGAATGTACTGATGGTCATTCAGCAAACCCTCTCTTGGACCAAATACCCCACATACCTTTGTAAAATTAAAGACTATGTTGATTCCTACATTAACTAAAACAATGTCAAGACAAAAAATTCTTGATGACTGGCACCTATCTCCAACTGTCTCATTTAAAGAAACATAAAAGACTTTAATACAAACAGGTTGATTATTAAAAACAATTCAAGCAGTTTAGAAAGTCACCACAAATTCCACTATTTAGGTACAGTGGTTCTTAAAATGTGGTGGCCAGTGTTGCAGCCATTTCTCTATGTGCGTGCAGAGAAGAAGGGATGGAAGAAGAGCTGGAGGAATGGATAGACAGAAGGACAGAAGGAAGGAAGGAAGAAAATTCATACCATAGGTTTTCTGGGCTTTCTGAATTTGTTTTAAACTATTTTCTAATTTTAAAGTAGTTTTAGATTTACAGTAAAGTTGCACAGATAGTACAGAAGTTTCTCTTATATCTAATACCCACTTCTACTGTCAATACCTCACATTAGTCTATTGTCAAACTAATGAACAAATATTAATATATTATTTTTTACAAATAAAACTCATACTTTATTTGAATCTTTAGTTTCTACCTGATGTCCTCTTTCTGATCCAGGATCCCACCCAGGATGCTGGGCCACATTAAGCTGTCATGTCTCCCTCGACTTCCCTGGACTGTGACAGTATCTGAAACTTGTTTTTACAGCCTTGACAGTTTTGAGCAGTACAGGTCAGGATGCTTTGTAGATTGGCCCTCAGTTTGTCTTGACATTGTTCTCATGATTACCTTGGGGTTCTAGGCTCTAGGGAGGAAGGCCACAGTAGTAAAGTGTCACTCTTATCACATCATGTCAGGATATGCACAATCAACACGACTTACCCCCGATGCTAAGCTTGACCGTACGGCTGAGTCAGTGTCTGCCAGGCTTAACTCTTTTCTCTCCCTTTCCATACTGTATTCTTTGGATG
Organism: Galagoides demidoff; assembly: GCA_963574575.1. Classification (NCBI taxonomy): domain Eukaryota; kingdom Metazoa; phylum Chordata; class Mammalia; order Primates; family Galagidae; genus Galagoides; species Galagoides demidoff. The sequence continues at coordinate 9,734 of CAUYQV010187395.1, read as the reverse complement.
GAAGTACTGTGTGAAGCCTGTACTTAATTACGGGACAGGGAGTTACTTTGCCTACTTGAGAGGGGCAGCATCTACATACATTATTTGGAATGCTTTTGTATAGAGTTGCCTACTTTTTTTTTTTTTTTTACAGTTTTTGGCCAGGGCTGGGTTTGAACCCACCACCTCTGGTACTTCGGGCCAGCACCCTACTCCTTTGAGCCACTGGCACTGCCCCAGAGTTGCCTATTCTTATGTAAGTATTTATTTACTCAAAAATTTATTTGCATCAGTATGGGCTCAAGAATATTTTATTCTTTGGGTTATAATCCAATACTATGCTATCTACTTTGTTGCTCCAATTGTTTCAGCTTTTTGGCCACTAGGAGTTCTTTCTGTTGGCTGCTGAGTTCCTCTGGCACGTACTCACTGTTGTTTGCACGCTCCTTCACTTTCTGGCCCCACAACACGCTTCAGGCTCATCTTGTACATCCCTGTCCCTGCCTTAGAATTAGCCATTTCCCCAAGAAGCTTTGTCTCCCTTTATTGTAGAAGGGTATTTAGAATCCCAGATCTGAGTTCTGGCTGTCCTCATTACAGCCCAAACTCGAAGCCCAGGCTCTCTGTGCAGACATCCTAGGTCTTACTGCACTGATCAGAGAGGTTTTTTTAGGATAGACCTTTCCAACCACATAACATTACCTATCAGGGAAATGTTTCCAACCAAAGATCCTACAGGGTAGGTTTAATTTTCACTTTTCTTCCTCACTTTGATTTCACAGTATTTCCTGTATGCTTTAGGGTTTGTGGTAAATTTGTAAACTTCCCTTTATTTCACTGGAGATAAGGGTTTTTATTGCTATCTGTTTAGGAGGGTGGGTGGTGGTGGTATCTTTTTGCTAGATTTTTTTTCAGGGAGTTTTGAGAATAGAGGACAAATGTGTTTATCTAGAAGATCTGATGATTTCTTAAGTGTTTCTTTTCTGAACCATTTCCCAAATTGACCAAGCCAAATATTTCAAACACTGGTTCTGTCTGAATTTATCAACTATTCAATGCAGGAAACTGTCAACGTACTCAAAAGCTTCCAAAGCATAACGTCAGAACCCCTCAGCCTCGTTTTCAAAAGCTAGCTTTCTTTTCCAATATCACACCCACTACTTCCTTTATGCAGCCTTCACTCCTGAGGCCTGGGTTTTCTTTTTTCACAGGCCAGCTCCTCCTAACTCCTGTACTGCTGCACACATAGCACCAGGCCGGCTCCTCCTAGCTCCTGTACTCCTGTACACATAGCCCCAGGCAAACTAATATATAAGCAGCCCTATAAAAGGTACAATGATTTCACTTTTTAATTATTTCGAATATTTCACTTCACAAAAGTGGACTAAACAGGAAAAAAAGGTTATTATAAAGGTTACTACAAAATTGTTTCTATTTAGCTGCAAATTCTGTGATTCCTGGATCAAAAACTTTGATGATCATTAAACCAGACATTGGTAGGGAAGCATCCTGCCTGCTCTGCACACGGAAATTGCATCCCTAGATTTTTAATTTTCCTGGCTGTTAATCTGCAGGGAACTCTCATGAAGAAGTCTGCATTCCGTATACATTAATAAATCCTTTACTGAGATACTTTCATCTTCATAGAGGCAGCCCACAGAATATAATAAATCATTTCATTTTTATTTGGTAATGCAATCTTTATTGAGTAATGAATCCTTTGTGCCTAAGTCAGAAGTTTACCAAATAGAAATGTCTTAATAGTTTGCACTTGTATCGCTGTGGCATAAATAAACTTTGAAGTTTCACATTAAGAACTTTGTTCTGCTTTATTTAGTGGCACTGAAAAGTAACAAAGAGATCTATCTATACAGCAAATACGCTTTTGGAAACGTTTTAAGGGTTGTAGAATAAAAGATGAACATCTCTGAACAAAAGACGGAATTCTTTGGGGTTTTTTCTATTAGGGTGGACAAAATCTGGCACCCAAGTGCCAGGTCAAAACATGTGACATTTAGAGAGACTTGAGATATGGCTTAGAGAGTAAGTAGTGCTGCTTTATGGGCCAAACACAAGCTCCAGGCCTAAGCAGTGAAGAACCTGGACCTTTCTGGCTCACAGATTGCAACTGCCACACTTTTCTCAGCCTATCTCAAAAGAACACCCCCCCCCCAACTCCATGATTACAGTGACAGCTCTTAGGAATAATTAAAGCAATTTTTCCTGTTTATATATCCTCTTGGGTCGTATCATCCTTTGCATCTCGAGGATGGCACCAGATAACTGTGTGTGATGCTAGCAGCTCCCTGGCCATCGGTGGAGCACTGTTGGTCTGAACCTGCGTGTGTGCGTGCCACGTGGGTGTTCCCTACCCGCAGCTTTGACACCCACCAGCAGGACATGTTTCCAATCTGCCTTTATGAGATCATGAATGCAGCCTGGGAGTCTTGTTTTTTTATATCAGTTGTCTCTCAGCTCCAAATCTTCCATTCTACACCCTCTTCTATAATCTGGAACTAGGCCTCTGCAAGCTGCAGTTCCAGGGGTCCGTTGTCAGCTGGACCCCAGTTCTACCAGCCCAAAGAAACGAGGGTGGAAGAAGGAATTTCTTCCCGCTCTTTTCTGTTTTTATCAATTGGCTTCTTTTGGCTTGCCCAGAAAAGGCCACCATGCTCCTGTAAAGATGCTGGCAGTGGCAGGTCCGCACCTCCCTGAGTCTGAGTCTCAACAGAACCTCAGGGCCCCACTCTTGGGTGCCTCGGGCCTATCTTTCTTTCCTACAATTACCATTTCTGAGTTACTCTGATGTTCCTCTTCACTGTTTCAGGCCCCCTCTACCCATGTAACCAACTGCCTATACTAAATCCCATCTTCTTGAACAGTCTAGTGTGGTTACTGTTTTCCTGGCTGGACTCTGACTCTTGAGAGTGACAGAAGTGTTCAGACGACAAGACTAGGAAATCACCTTCTCCAGAACTCTCAGAGTCCAAATAAACAATTTTATTTGTTATTTCTTTTAAAATAACGTAACCTAAAATTTATGCTTAAATTCACATAGCGTAAAACTTACTCTCTGTGACAGGGCTGCACGGATCTTGACAGATGCGTAGAGACGTGGATGTGCTTCCACAACCCTAACGCAGCACAGTCTGCTGACCCCTAACTCCCTCCCACTGCCCTTTGCTCTCTCAAGCTACAGCGTCCTACACATGGCCCACTCCTCAACCAGGCAATTTGCTTCTCCAAGGCTAGCAGAAGGCTGTCTCCCTTGCTTCAAATCTCTCCCTTCAGTGAATGCCTGATCCCTCCTTTAAAGGGATTGCCTGATTAAACAAGACCCACCTGGGATGTCCACTTTGGTTAATTCAAAGTCAGCTGACCAGGAAGGAACCTTAAGACATCTGCAAAATGTAGATGTAATTCACCTTTGCCACGTAACATAACCCAGTCACCTAAGTGAAAGGGAGGTGTATTATTCAGTGTTTGTACAACAGGAAGCAGGGATCTTTCGGACTATCTTGAAAATTCTACCTATTACAATAATGCTCTATTCCAGTGATTTTAAAAGGGTGTGCTGTGAGAGGATCGGAGGTGTGCTACAAAAATCTTTAAAAGATTATTAATTAAATTATTTTCTAAAGAAGTTCAAAGCACAGTAAGTATATTCTTTTGTTGCTCTTTCTTCTGATCAACATAACTTAAGTGTGTCATAGAAGTTTAACTACAGGTTCAAGTGCACTATAAGATAAAAAGGGTTGATAAACACTGCTCTATTCCTTTTTATCAATTCAAATGCTTCTCATCTAGACCTGCTCAAATCCTGCTTCTTTATGAAGTCTTCCTTCAATGCTTAGGTGACAAAATTGAGGCCCAAAGCATATGCAATAATGACACCACTGATTAGTGGTAGAGAGCAAATACCACAAAGTCATTTCAACTCTGTGGGCCTTACTTTCGTCATTTGGAAAGGTAGAGATTTAATATAGAAACTATTCAGGTGTCCTGGCTCTAACAGTGACAGAGGCAAGTAGGATTGCTCTGCCATGAGAAACTGGACAAGTCACTGCAGGGCGAGCACAACAGTTCAACTTCAATCTTATTCACATATTGTCATACCAAGGAAAATTTTTAATGGCTTCAGAAAAAAGTTTTAACACCATTACAGATGAGAAAACTGAGGTTCTTCTTTACTCTGCATTTCCAGTTCTGGGAGGTGAGATGAACGCCTTGATGAAGTGCAGAGCTGAACCACCGAGGACAGCCACTACTGTGCTTCTCAGTGGTGCTAGTATACTTTTATTGTTTTTTTTTTTTTTGACAAAGTCTTTCTATGTCACCCTCGGTAGAGTGCTGTGGCATCACCCAGCTCACAGCAACCTCCAATTCTCGGGCTTAAGTGATTCTCTTGCCTCAGCCTCCCAAGTAGCTGGAACTACAGGAGCCCGCCACAACGCCCAGCAATTTTTTTTGTTGCAGTTGTTGTTTTAGCTGGCCCGGGCCGGGTTCAAACCTGCCACCCTTGGTGCATGTGGCTGACACCGTTACCACTGTGCTACGGGCGGTGAGCCGCTAATGTCCTTTTAAACAGCACATGCTTTATTGGTTTGGCAAACAGAGTCACCTTGAGTCCTTTCTGCCTTGTATAGTACACTCGCTCTAGCATGCACACTTCTCCTCAAGCTTTTTGACCCCTTTTTCTCATCTGCCATGGCTGGGCCAAGCTAAGTGGCTCAGGCTCCCTCTAACTTTCTAGGAATTACCCTTGCTGCATGATCACACTGTCCAGAGTGTAAACCTCTGCCATCTGGGCGGCGCCTGTGGCTCAGTGAGTAGGGCACAGGCCCCATATACCAAGGATAGTGGGTTCAAACCTGGCCAAACTGCAACAACAACAACAACAACAAAAATAGCTGGGTGTTGTGGCAGACACCTGTAATCCCAGCTACTCAGGAGGGTGAGGCAAGACAACAGCCTAAGCCCAAGAGCTGGAGGTTGTTGTGAGCTGTGACACCATAGCACTCTACCCAGGGCGACAAAGTGAGACTGTCTCTTAGAAAAAAACACCCCTGCCATCATTAGAGAGTGCTTACATGTGTGTGTGTACACATAAACAAACGCCGCTCCAACTTTGCTTCTTCCCCCAGACTCAGAATCCTCGGGATCCAGGCCCACATACAGTCTCTCAGCTCCTGTAGGTTGTCTGGCAAGGTTCCACAGATGAAGTGAAGTCTTGGGCCTGCTCCTTAGTGCCTTCTGTCTTCCAGCTGCAGGAGTCTTTGTATACTGAGGCCCTCTGGCTTTGTATCCAGCCTTAACTGGTGATGAGTCACCCTTAGCATTCCTTTAACACCAAGACTGCCTGGAACATCTAGTTCCATGCTCTTGATAATTACTACTTTGGGCTTCTCAAATGCCTCAGACACTGTCCCTACCGCAGCACTCCCAATATCCTGTCCCAGTTCACCACCAATGAAAATTTCAACAATTACAATAAATACATTGCTCTAGCATACAAGTGGTGAACCATGCTCCACCTGCCACCAGCAAGAGTCCTCCATCACCAGCCCGCCAGGGGTGATCAGTCCAAAATGTCATTTTAGAATCTGCTTCCTGTGGCCATTGTTGGCTGTAGTGACTCTGACATGCTTTCCTGAAAAGCAGACTGAGACAGAGATGTGTGTGCACATTTACTGTACTGTACCATTGGGGTCAAGCCCTGACAGGGCCCGAGGGAAACAGAACGAGGCAGAGGGAGGGTTTAATTGCTATGCAGTCACGAAGACTGCCTCAGTTCATCACACGGGCAGCCTGGAGTCGCTGGGACAGCCTTTCAGAGAAGTCCTGCCTTAGCCAAGGGGGCTAGACTTTCAGCACTTGGATTCAGGACGTCCTTGAAGAGGAGCCATGACTCTGGTGCAGCAGCTTTCTCTGCTGGTGGCAGTTCTCAGAGAGCCACTCAGCTCCATGCACCACAGCAGCCACGACAGACACCAACCTTTCTCCCTTGCTTCACCTCGCAACAAGCACACACAACCGCAGAATAAATCACTGCGATTACTGAAAACAATTTAATGTAGGGTGTTAGGGGGTGGAGGGCAGGCCTTTTTTTTTTTTTTTGTATAGTGGTACACAGTCAATGTTTCGAAGTCATGTGAAAATAGTTCCCCTCCAGATGATTATGCCACCGTCTTATTGCATAGTTCAATTCATTTGCTTTGCTTTCAAGTTTTAGGGGTATGTTTTCAAAATGTAACTTTCTTTACTATGTAAATTTTATTATGTAAAATATTTACAGGGTTCCAAAATAAGGCACATTGCAAGTTTTGCTTCTATCCTCAACCTTCTTGCCTGTTCCCTCTTGCTAAATGGTGTCTATGAAGTTCATGTGCAATTTTAATATTGTCTATTTAAATAGTTGTTTAAACAGAAAACTATTTTAAATCACACACAGACCTTATGGACATCCTGTATATTTAAATGATGTTTTTATCCTGCTATTTAAAAAAATAACACATATAGTCATTCTCCCTTTTTCTTATATGACTGATAGCAAACTGCAGAATAAGCTTATAAATGCTACAAAAAATAACTTGTTGGACAATCCGTTAAGTGCAGCTGTCTTAAAATATGAATTTTTTTTTTTTGAGATAGAGTCTCATGTCGCCCACAGCTCATAGCAACCTCAAACTCCTGGGCCTAAGTGATTCTCTTGCGTTAGCCTCCCAAGTAGCTGGTACTACAGGTGCCTGCCACAATGTCCGGCTATTTTTTTGTTGCTGTTGTTGCAGTTGTAATTGTTGTTTAGCAGGCCTGAGCCAGGTTCAAACCTACCAGTCTTGGTGTATGTGGCCAGCACCCTAACTACTGAGCTACGGGTGCTGAGCCAAAATGTGAATTTTTGAAAAGTCTCCCTCTCACCTCAGTTTTATTATATAAAACACCAAATTTACTTTCAGGTAAAACCTATTTCAATTAGAATAAAGATTAGAATTATGTCAATAAATTTATAAGCTAAAAAAATTTACTCGACCCTCCATTTTGTTTCTCAGATCTGGATGTGTTCTTAGAGACCCTTCCGTGAATCCTCTATTTTCCTGTTTCCATCTCTACTAATTGTCCTGTAGGCCTACTGCAAAGCTATAGTTGAGACACAGCATTAGACAGCTCCCCTTCAACTGTCTCCTGTGCTGTGCCTGTCAGCATAGATCCCACGTCTTTCTTTTATAAATGTCTTCCCTTATTTTGGTGGTGCACAGCCATCAGTAGCTTCCTAAGAGAGTGTGAGAACTACATTTTTTCAGACTTTGCCCGTATGAAAAGGTATTTAATATCACCATACGCATGCCTGGAAATGTGGCTGGCATAGAATCCTCCTGGGTTGAACATTTTCACTTCAGAATTTTGAGGTCACGTCTCCTTGTCTTTTGGTTTGAAATGTTGAGTCCTGGTCTTCTGTATGCGACTTGTTTTTTTATCCCTCTCACCCCACAGACTTGTCTCACTTTGGTGCCAAAGTGCACACGTAAGAGTACAGGAGCTGCCCACCCACTATGGCCCCTTGCTGTCTCTCAGACATGCCCGCGTGCCCTTGCCTCTGCACCCACTCTTTACTACTTCTGGTCTGGATTACTCTCACCCCACAAATTCCACAATGTCCTCCTTAATTCCTTCTGCTCAAATGTTACTTCATCAGAGATGCCTTATCCTACCCACTCTATATCACAACAACCCAACCCACCGCTTTGGTCTGCTACTCCCTATCCCTTTTAACAGCCTTATTTTCCTCCCCAGTTCTTATCACCTCTGACATATCACATATTTATCGTTTGTTCTGCCTATTTGAATTTATGCTTTAATAGGCACCTTTCTGTTCCCTACTCTATCCCAGTACCTGGAGCAATGCCTGGCACAAGGCTGATGCTCAGTAGCTACCGAAGGAATGAAAAAAGGTAGGAAAGGGAGGAAAGGGTGAAGGAAGAAGGGGAAGGGAATAAGGGAGAAAAGAGGGGAAGGAGGGAGTAGGGAGCAGAAGGAGGAAGGATGCCTGGTAAGCGTAGGAATCGTATTGACAGAATGTCATGGGAAATAAAATACTTCTGACAGTTTCTTGAGGTTAAAGTATAGTCTGTTCCAGACGTTTCTCTAATTTTGGCATATCCTAAACCAAACTAACACTGAACCTTCATACAAGTCCCCCTCCCCCCCAAAAAAAAGAGAAGGTGGGGGGGAAGTGTGGCTACTGCCAGGCACTTTGTGTCACTGTATACAGCTCCAAGAGGACAGGGACTTGTTCAGCTGGCACAGCGGGCACTTAGTAAACATTAGCCAAAGGACTGAAGACCAAGGCCCTCCCAAATGTTCTCCTTCAGAAACTCCCTCTAGGACTTTCACACATCTCTGAGCTAATGGCAATTCCACTCATCACAGGCTGACTTTCCTGTTACATGGACAAAATGAGGCTTTAGAATCAGATTAATTTTATTTAGAAAAAATAAAGTGACTTTTCATACATTCCAGAGTTCTTAGAGTAAAATTCACAAATGCTACAAATCTACAGTAGTGTTTCAAGGAGGACATCTGGTTTAACTGGAAAAGAAACCTCACTCATAGTTCACAAGACCAAATTTTAAAAATGTAGTCTGATAGAACAGGACTTAAGAAAACATTAGTTTAACTTCGACTTTGGGATGGAATAGTCAGGTGTAGCCCCAAGGTTTTTTGTGTTTAAAATCAACTGGATGTCTGCTAAAATTATTTTTCATCATAGAGGCAAGATGCAAGGTCTGTATAAAAAAGAATTTACAGTTTCTCAATATGTATTTTAGAAAAAGATTGTCACTTCCCACTCCAAATCTCACCCTACACAATATGCTATGTATGAGACACATTACTCTTGATTTGCGAAATAATTGAGTTTCAGAATAATTTAGTGAAGTTTCTGAATACTAAGAACATGAGTATAAAATAAATTGACATTAACAGCTGCTTAACAGTGATAAAATATAGTTTTATTTACTTTGAGTCTGAGGGTTGTAAAAAAAATTATTGCTAAAGTAGATATGAGGCAAACAGAACGGTGCTTTAGAAGTCCAGTTACCTTGGAGTTTATTTAAACTAAGAGAAAAAGGTCATAATGTTTTCATGCAATACATACTTTGTTTTTTTAAATAACAATTGTGTAACAAATAGCAGAATGAATTAAGGAAAGCTGCACTTGTGATCTATATAAAACACCAACATTTAGGGTTGTACATAATTAAAGAAATATCTCAAACACTTTTTGAAATACCGTAGAAGCCAATACATACAGGCATGCCTTAGGTGGCCATAGGAATGCAGTTTAGAAAAGAAAAAACACACACACACAGGAACTACTCAACGTCTTTAAAATCACTGAGCAAGAAAAGCGACATTGAACTTCCATACTGATTTTACATAATTTCTATACAGTACCTTGACTTAAATCCAAGAGCAAAAGTTAAGACTCTCCTTCTCTATTTTTGGTAAACAACTGCATGGTAAACTTAGATGACTTTTCCCCCTGGATTTTACCTGGGAGTGGCCTTTTGAATTTTTTATTTAAAAGAGGGCAGGTTTGGCACTTTTATACTGATGTCACCAATGTTAATATTTCTTGGGATCTCAGGAAGATTCATATTCTTTACAGCTGAAACAGCACGGGCTGGAGCTCCCGCTAAGCCAGCCTGTATACAGAAGCAAATAAAAGAAAAAGAAAATGTACAACTCAGGTGTAG